>CALNHX010003694.1:0-143632 GCA_940337035.1 Agriotes lineatus
ACATGTGCGTAGTCAATAGCTCCCGATTTGCAAACCTAAGCGGGTCAAAGATTGCAAGTAATTATGCAAGTAAACAGTTGGCATTTACATTTTCTGCGTATATCAACCCTAAGTCTACTCTTGGCACAATTGCAATATCCATGCACACCAAGATCATAAAAATTCGATTGTGCGGACTTTGCATTCATATATGATCTTTCGAATGTGTTCATCTTAGTCACTGTAAGCATTAAAGACCGAAGTTAAGCTAAGGTCTGACACAAGGTCATCGTCGCCACGTTACAAAGTTATTTTTGTATCATATGTAATAATAAATTGGTAGAAGCAGATAATAATAATGTATAGCAGTTTATTTATAATCCTACTCATTAAGATCCGCAACCAAAGTGTACAATGTCGATTAAGTTCAAATAACGATGGTTTTTATTTTTGTGTAGGTTCACTTCCATATCAGAGGACTGTCCATCTGATTATAACCGTCTAAAGTGGTATTTGACAGGTTTCATAGCTCATATTAGTTATATAGTGATATTGTATTTCTTTTTTCTAATTAGGTCATTTTAAGCGCCTGTGTGCGGAGCAGGTTGTCCATTTTAATTATGATCAGCTTTTCAGTATTTTAAAAATGTCAATTTGGCACTTCGCTACTGTTGCATCTTATGCGCGTTCAACTTCAGAGCACTGCAAATTTTCCCGTCCATTTATTGAAAATGGCCAGTCTTTCTGTTGCCACCTAAGGCCGAAGGCATAGGCTGGGACTTGTAAATGGATATCACCCCTTTTGAGCTCTTATGGTCCTGCGTCGCGGTGAAAAGCATACCCAGTATTTCTATTTTTCTCGTTGGTTATTTTCGCCCGTTCCTTTATGTATTGACTATCAATTCGTCAGTTATCTTGAAAACACTTGCCACCTAAGGTATACGGCAAATTATTGCGAGTGGTTTAACACAGAGAAAATTGATTTGTAAGCTTCTTCGCTCTGTGAGAAGTCTTGAGCCATCGTTTACACTATTATAACAATGTTGCATGTCGTTGTTATGCGGATAGCGAAGAGGCCATTCCCTAAGTGGTCGCAGAAAATTCCTAGAAGCCGTTGGAGAGGTTCATGCCACGTGGGGAACGCAGGACAGATTTTTATCAATACCATGCATCGCGTCTAAAGCCTACCGACTATTAATACCGCAGCAATCAACGGAGCTTTATGGTGCTCCCTCAATTCGAGTTATCTGGAGCACAGAAAGTCGGCAATGACCTCGGTTGTTAGGAAAACAGAGCATGTTTGTTATAGTTTTCTTTATCAGTAGGGTAGAACCATTTCACTAAAATCAATTTAATACGTTCACGCTTTTCACGTATCACACAGTTTTTGCTGGATTCATAATAGTTATATCATTATACGCGATTTTGAAGTTCCCCAATATTGTTTCTTTAATTGTTAAAATAGTAGATGGTTCGTTTCTTTCGTACCGCATCTTGCTGTCCCACTTACACTTTTTCTATGAGACGATAATTTTATAAATGGGCTTCGCTCTCAAGAGGCCTCTGTGGTAAGCATTGCGTAACCTAATTTACGTTAGGGTTTAGATCTTTTGTAAGCGCCTGACGAGGCTACTACTCAGTTAGGTTAATTTCGCTGTTAGATTTTGAAATCAATTATTTCGTTTGTTTTCACAATTCCCGCATGCTATTGAGTTCATGAATTTATGGTAATAACTTTTAATAACTGATAGTGTTTTTTTAATGCGCGGTGTAGCCTTTATGTAATTATCAATTAACAACAACTTTCTGAGCGGTTTTGAATGTAACGAGCTTGTGCTATCTTTGGAAAGCCAAATTTTTTAGTTGTGGTTGCATTTCATTACATTTAATACGTGCTTTGTCTTTAACCATTGATATGCCAATTTTATAGTGGTACTTTAGCGAATTCCTATTCGCGTTTGGCTGTTTACTTTCATTAAAGTCTTGGTACTTAAATTTTACTTATGGTATTTTCTCTTAGTCTATCCACCTTCTCGTCTTTCCAGATGGGATTGGGTGTGTGTGTGTGTGTGTGTGTGTGTGTGTGTGTGTGTGTGTGTGTGTGTGTGTGTGTGTGTGTGTGTGTATGAGAGATACAGAGAGAGAGAGAAAGAAAAAAGAGAAAGACACAGGATTCACGACCACAAATCGATACTCAGTGAGTTAACCTTGGCCTTGAACCTCTCCCAAAAAGCTGTAAATTGTGGGACCTGATGGATGGATCCCTGTCTACAATAATCCATATATATAATAGACTTGTCCGTCCGTCCGGAACGCTATTTCAACAGCCAAACCGTAAGAGATAGAGAAAAAAGTTATTAAAGTTACATGTTTGGAATGGTCATGTCAGGTCAGGAACCGAATTTCAGTCTCTAACACTAATTATTATCGTAATTATCCTAACCCGAACTTTTTAGGTTAGATTCTAGGCAAATCTTATCAAGGCGAATGCGACTGGTAGTTTGCTACCAACAATGACGTCATATTCGTACGTGTGGTGAATACGCGTTCTATTTGCGAAACGGTCTTTTTTGTTTTATTAAATGAGACATTTGTCTCACTGGACTGCTAGTTAATTCTAATAGAGAGAGAGAGCAGTGCAAAATTGGATCTATTGGTAAAATGAATCATCTTTGAACTTCATTGTTGTCATTAGATATGTTTTAGTGTTGCCTGTTTCTATGCTGTCGTCTACTATGATAATCTCTTCATATAGTCCACCTTTCTTTCTCTCTTGGATAAGAATTAGTATTTTATTTACATAACTTTGTATCCCACCTACTTTAAACCATTTTGCAATTGAATGTGTGTCTGTTATGGCTGTGAGTGTGATCTACGAGGAGCGTTCAAATATAAATGCTAATTTAATATTTATTCAAAAACCATCACAAAAAGGCTAATGTATACCATGTCATTTTTCTATATTGCCCGTTTCTTTTTGAATACGCTCTTGCCATCTTTTCCATAGTTTATGTATTCAACGAGAAAAAAAAATGTTGGCTGCACACTCATTCCCGAACAATTTTGATGACTTCTTCCTTAAAAAGATTTTTTTCTTCTTAGGAACACTTTTAAGTGTACAAACAAATAAAATTCTTCTGGAGCAAGGTTCACATCTGAACGATCCTCGTAGCTATTATAATTACGTCGTCTGCGTATGAAGTATTATAAATAGAGTTATACAATATCGTACTCCCAGTATCCACTCAGAAGACGACTTGGTAGCAACAGTAAACTTTCAAATGTCATGGTTGAGGATAGTCATGCTTATGTCCTACGTGCTGGATTGAAAATAGTAACCCGATATATGGGATATATTGTAGGTTAATTGATTTTGAGTTCGGGGATAATTTATTCGTACCCGAATTTAAATCGGTCCTAATGCATAAATTACAGGCTGGCGACTTACCAAAGTTCCGAATTTTCCCTTCGATCTAGGAATTCTGGATCAAGAATGTTTTCCCCGGAAGGTAAGTCAGTCAGTTGCCTGATTCAGGTGGCATGTGTTCCCACATAACAGCCAAATTTTAAAGCCAGGCATGTAAAGAAAAGTAGGCAAGCATGGCATTTAGCAGTACGTGTGCGGAATAATAGTATTTGCACTGGGTTTTCCAGCCATCCACGGTGCTCCCACTCAGCATCTAGTAGAATATTTCGATCAGAGATGACCTTCCAGTGTACCACCGCATCTGGCGCCTATTAGCAAAGCATTGGTGGAGAATGAGCATTCCAGAACACCCAGGTGAGCTTCCTGGATCACTGATAATCGCTTATTAAGGACTAGTGATCGTCTCGCCGAATGTGTACTATTTACAAGTAAATAGTCCACTATATTGCGATATCAATTGAGCTCCCACATACAGCTTTCATTGCACAGTTGCTGACGCGATAATATCTATTGCAAATCTTATTCTTTCATCCGTTCATTAATGCACAGAGCTACACATAGCACAAACGATACTTTAAAAATCATATCAGAGTTATCGCATTGGAATACAACCCTCAGTGGCATCAATCTTCACATCCAAACGCTCACATGTTCCGGCACTAACTGCCTGCCCATCCCAAACATTTTTAAAGTAACGCTACCGAAATAACCCGTTTCGATTCTAAATATTTAAGTTTAACGTGGTTAGTTGATAAGTAAAGTTTTTAATTACAATTTAGAATCTATTTGAAACGACCTCTTACTTACAGAACCTTACCGATGTTGCCTTGTATTTGCTTAACATTTGAAAAATGCTTCCCATTGGTTATGTGCGATAGACGTAAAATTATTACAGTGACTGAAGCTGAATCAATGGCTGACCAAGTACAGCCTCCGTTTAAAAACTAACATGGATTCAATAAATCTAAGATGCCTCGTGTCACGGCTCGGAGCCGAGCTAGGAACGTGAAAAGGGTAGCGACAGCTAAGAGTAAAAAATATAAGCATCATTAACTCTGCATAGAGTTGTGCAAGCGTTTCCATATTTCACAAATACACGGCTGTCAGCGTAACACGAAGAACGTCACGCTCACCGAATTGTATCATGCACGTATTCAAATATGAACCCCGATCTCGTAAATACTGCCGGACGAATCTCTACACATGTAAACGATGCGCCGCAAATATGAGTCTAAATAAATCTGACAGCCACATTTTAAATCAGTTACACTGCCCAGCTTTATGACGCTTTTATGCGCGTCGTAAAAACTTTCGGAGCTTAATGCCGGCGCAAGTGCGTGGGAACCCAGCCGCTTAAGGTCATATAAAACATTTAAATTTTTAAATAAGCCGATACGCTCAAGAAACGACGGCGTCGAGTGGGACGGGCTGCAGAGCGACAAGGAATTCGAAGTGAAATACGGGATTTTCGTATTAGATGGCAATCGAAGGAGCCTGTGTTTATTGTTTCTGCAAATAAGCCGGGATAAGCCCGCGTTTTAATTTTCGTTTATAAACATTTTCTAAACGTCTGTTCTGTATAAGCCGGGAAAGAATGCGGCTATTAATTCGCTTTAATACTTTGGATAGCGTTTGCTTCTTTGTTGGGATCTTTGCCTTGATATAATCTTAATATCGGAGTAAAGCACACAGAGAAACACAGCTTAATCTTCTGTACACTTTTTAAATTTACGTTTTTATTGCATTCCGGATACCATTAAATACATACAGACATGCTCCTTTGAACGGAATTAACTTGCCAGCAGCATTCTAATTCCAAATTAAATAAGAAAAGGCACGAGTATACCATCATCTCAGACTAACATTAGTGCAATTCCAGCAGTAGTAGGTAATTAACGTACCAATAGTTAAAAACCAATACACGTAACAAGCACTTAAAACACTTTACACTGTATGTATTAATTGCATACCCGCCAGGTGTTATTTCTACAAACATTGGCAGTATCTGAAAAGTAAACATCAAGGTCTATCAAAATTGTAGCAGTAAGCGAACCAGTTATAGTACTATTCAATAAACTAACCAATCCGTTCTACCCATTGCCGCAAGCATTATAAATTATGTTGGGCTAGAACAAACAAAACAAGTTCAGCGCATTCTTCGGCTCATTATATAATATTGTTCGTAACTGAGGATATTTGTGTAGATACACCACACCAATTTTAACCCAAATTAGTTGAAAACAGTCGGCAGTAACTGCACGTGGACACACAAGGGAGCGAGGATCTACTATTTTCTTACTCTCTGTGAAAAAGGACACGTTTTATGTTGTTTAAAAATACTGATTATGTTTTAGCGTTGTGAGATTAGCGATAAAATACCTCCGGTCGGCTCGCACTAGCTCAGCATTAGGCTAGGGTTCTTGAGAATACGGAATAAAATTCTATTTATTTTATGACCAGAAAAATGGTATTGTGTATATAAAGAAGACAAATGCAAGTAACTTGTTAAACAAGAACAATAATCAGCTGTCCCAGCACATACTTTTTACACCATTCTAAAATAACATAATAATATGTGGGGGCTCGTGTAATTGCTGATCGGGGTTTGAGTACAACGTACGCACTCCTAAAGTTTGCTCATACATTAGTATAAACATACATAATATAAACAGAAAACCTCACATGCAGCCGTTTACCTACAAAAGAATTAAGACATGCAAAGATTACACACCAAGGCGTCGAAAGAGTCACTGCTTTCGACGCCTTAAACCATGAAGTACTTTAGCGCCTTGAACTAAATTTGAATGTTAGTTGAAAGAGTCGAACATCACTTTCGGTTCGCATTTGTTATTCATTTATTAGTGTGTTTGCAAACAGCTAATCAAGTAGCTGTTTTCAAGTTATATTTCGAGAATGATTTAATGAAAACCCGCTTAGGTTGTCTAAAATTAACTGACCTTCACCAGAACAGAACTTCAAGTAGTTCCACAATGTTGGACAATTGCAACCTTTTTTAAATTTCTAATTGCAAAACAGATTAACTCTTTCCACATTTTACATGATTTTACCAAAGGAACGGCAACGAAATGAATGAGCCCATAACGGGGAAGTTCTCTAACTCCTCCTAAGGACCCCATATGCGCCCGCAGCAAAAACGTTGAAAGTAAGCACAAATGCGTCAACTTAAAAGCGAAAACATATCAAATCCGGCACTTGGCTGAAACTTTCTAGAACGGTATGCTAATTCGATAGTCGATAAGTATTTACTCTTCAAGATCTGAACCACGAATTCGTTGTTTAAGGCGCAATTATTTAGTGTCCTAATATGGACGTCCTTCGGTCAGAAAGATATATTCCGGAATATTTTAGCTGGTTCAGTGTTATTACGCACAATTCTATCAGTTACCTAAAGGGAAATCTCCCAGCGACCCACTCGCATCTTCTCCAAATAAGACTCGTGCCAGCCTCAATCGGATGCCAGTTCCGATTGCAGAGGAAATTTGCTAAGACTGTTTCAGAATTTCGGAAAACTGCAGTTAACTACAAAAGGCTGAAAATATGACGATAATCACTTATAATACCATGAGTGGTCAAAGTTATGTAATAGTATTTAACATTACAAGTCAGGTAAAACAGTTTTTACTGGCGATAGGATTGGGATGACTGGCGAGCCGTTAGGCGAGCCTGTCATATCCTTGAGCCAGTAAAAATGGTTACCTGGTGTGTTTTGTTGAATATTTTATTTGTTCCTCACTTGTAAATAACTAAAAATTTACCATTTATTCAAAATGTCAAATTGACAAGCAACTAAATTCATCAATATGACACATACTAAAGAAGACAACTCTGGCTTTGCACGCTATCATTTATCTATGAGCACGCTTGTAAAATATAACTGGCTAGCCAGTAAATTTTTTACTGGCTAGCCAGTTAAGAAACATTTTCAAGGTGAATACAGTGACTTGATAAATTGATGTTTACAACTGAGGAACAAATAAAATATTTTTGCTGTGGTATGACGAATGTCCATTGCGCTTAGGTTCGATTAGGACGAGTGCGCTAGCACGAGCACATCCTAAGCGCAATGGACATGAGTAGTGATACCAACGCAAAAATATTCTACTTTGACTAAGAATGGTATTCGAGGGACTGTTCAATGAACCAAACTACTTTTTCAAATTAGTTTTCAGTAAATCTAGCAACAAACTACGCAATTTCTATAGTAACAGAACACTAATATTGACTTTTTCTAACAAAAATCACATTTGTTTAAAATAGTCACTTGAATTCCTTCTAGGGAGATATATCCACTGATATTCTTTTAATTGGTCAAGAAACGTCAAAATTCTGGATTTTCATTGGTCACTTTTTGACAGATGACAGGTGAATTGAATAGTCATTCCAATCATGAATTTTTAAACACAGTTAACGACAGCAGACTTGCAGCGCCGGAACTGTGCCCAGATTTGTATTGATGGAACATAAGTCAAGTTTGGTACATGCTACAGGATGCAAACAGAAATAAATTTGGAGAATTTCCAATGAGTAGGAATGATTTGACTACAAACTAGTGACGTGCTAAATTGGAAATACGTCGGCAACAGCTATCTTTTCTCTGTGGTATGCTGGATCTATTGAATCGAATCTGGAGCCAGTCTAAACAAAGCTGCGACACTTCGTATATCCGTCCTTTTGTGAACAAACCTATAAGGTAGACACGCGGCTAGCTGGTGGGATGGGCGTGGTCTTAAACCGACAGAGCAGGTGTTTGCTAGTGAAAGTCAATTCGGTGGTGACGGAGTAAGGATGCTTATTATTGCCTAGGCGCCACCATGATTCTAATTCATTAGTTAGAGATGTACTGAGAAGATCCCTTCATGGATGAACTAGCCTACAACTTCTAAAAATGGGCATATTCAATGCTCAAAATTGCACTTACCTTGCCACCATTAAATGAAATAAGTAATATTGCTATAAAAAGGAATACTGCATTTGGCTTTACCAGAAACTCGAGGGGGTGAAATCTAATTATGTTATATTCACCGCACAGGGTTACATATGATTTACATGCGCCACAGTTGATAGGGCGTGCACCGTAGCACGTTACACATAAACTAACTGAACCAAAATACAAACTACAGAAAATAGTATTGATGGCGTGACGCCAGACACCAAGTAATTAATTAGCGATTAGCACACCCAGGCAGGGATGCCTTCAAAATTTAGGTACATCAAGCGGTCGGTTTTTTAATATTCCAACATGCGGCGTAAATATTGTGTATAAGATGAGAGGTAATATCTTCAACACTAGACATTGTTGGACAGGCAATATTATTTTACACTAACGTACTATTACCACAAAAAAACTAGGACACCGTCTTTTTAGCTGTAAATCTAAATTTTTGATTGGCAACTGAGATGCGGATGCGAATAACTTTGAAATTATTTCAAAACGTCACTGTCAATCATGTCTAAAGTCAGTTTAGTTTCAAAAGCTTGGATTAATTATTGTTTAGAAAACGGTGTATTTTGTCAACAAATTGCACATTTACTAGTTGTTTTATATTGTAGTTTTTGATATTTGAATAATCTATCTATATATATATAAAAGTCAATCGCCGTGTGTTAGTAACGCAAAACTTCGAGAACGACTTGACCGATTTGGATGTTTTCTTTTTGTTTTGTTCATCCTACTCCCGAGGTGGTTTAGCAAAAAAGAAAATTCGGGAAAATCCAAAGGGAAAGCCGGAAAATTAGAAAATATCGAAAGTGTGTTTTTATATACACTGTACGACTTTCTATTTGCAGTAATACTTTTATGATTCTGTGCTTAATGGTTTTCCCGTCATGTCATAATCCAAAACAACGTTTGCCGAGTCAGCTAGTATTGAATAATTCTAACCAGTCATATGACAGTTTAGGTCATTTAATCAACTAAAATCACAAAACTGCGTGGTTAGTAGAGTTACAAGCTGTCCTAGTTTTTTGTGGTACCAATTGTACATGTCTTTAGTTGTAGTAATTGATGTAGTAATTTGTGCCTCCTGTAATACGCACTTCTGACTCCAGTATATTATGCTCGTCGTGCGTCACACGTTGACAGACTTAAAAAAAGCTGTTATTAGATCAAAATACTTAATATAATCGTTTTTTGTCGATTAAGGTGGTTATAATGCCATAGAGTATCAAAGAGATGTTAATAAGGACATTATAAACGTTTAGCATAATATTTGATTCTTAGAAGACAATTCGCATTTAGTTAAGGTCGCAGTAAAGCTGCACTAGATTCCTTCTTTACCAAATACATGCGATCATTTGAAGTTACTGCACATCTGGGTATTTGGGTAAAATAAATTCGCGAATGGTTAAGGGCTGCAGCAAAGTGCCAATAGCGCCGGAAAATTTTTAATAACCGCTTAACCGAAAACAGGCCGTAAATTAGTCGCAGACGCAAAGCAGCTCTTTCCGGTGCGCTGCAATTATTGGATTTGCAATTAACACTCGAGCGGGCGAGCAAACAGCATAAGTAAACGCACGAAAAACCAGGGTAGGTGTCGCGCAACCCTAATGGTAATCCGGACGGACCGCTGCCGGAACGCGTTGGTCGCACCCGAATTCGGATCGCGAAATTACTCCCGGCATGATTTAAAGATGATAATTGGCCGCGCTGCAGGAAGCAAAGCGATTAATAATTGCCATGCTACCCCGGTTCTTCAAATCCCGAGTTACGAGGGTCACTAAGCAGCTGATCTACATTTATAGGTGAAAGAATGTCCAATCAGGACAATAGTTGGTTTTGCAATAGAATCACTGTTTAATTGCATCCATTACCATTATTCCATTCAGAATAGCAGCCTGAATTCCTTGCACTACCCCTTCCTCATGAATTCCTATTTACTATATGTTATTGATCATCACCCTAAGTCTTAACTGGTTGGAACTATGTTAGTGCAGATATAACATTTGCCAATATCTTACAACAAATACCTTATTTGTTCATTTATACATTTATAAATTTTATCCTCTGCTGTCTTCGGGTGCCAAGGTTATATTGCAGTGCAATTATTGAACGGCCCTCGTATATTAGCAGCGGCCTCTGAAAAGTCGCGGCATCGCATCTATGATTTGGGGTATCCTGCCAGGGGTGCAGTTTGAATTGAAAATTACACACGAACGGAGAAGGGTTGGCGATCTGAAATTCAAATTTTCATTGTAAGTGAGAAATGCGTTTATTTCTAAAAATACAGCAGCATTTTGTAAAATTTTAAATATTGGTGAATGTCTGTAAGAATATAAACATGATTCTTAATGCCATTATGAACATAGGTCGGAGACTCGACCGAGTCCGTATAAACTGCAAAAAACAAGACCCATGTCCCACTGTTAAAATGTAATCAAAAATTTTTATAAAAACTGATCAGCTATTAGTTTGTTTAGGTTTCTGCTTCCCACCTCTTATGTAAACCTGTATGTTGTTTTTTTATTACAATGGTAAATTTACAAGCAAATGAAATACTACTTTCATAATGGCTTGAAATAAATTTAATTGGGCATGTCCTTATTGAAAAACTAAATATATTTTTTAAATCTGTAAATGATGGATTAGCGAACGATCTACCATAAAATCTGTTGAGTTTTAAAGAAATTAGGGAAATTCTAAACGTAGTTCATAATGTGCAATGTTTAAAGCTATCTCGACGCAAACATCAGCATTGGTGTCACTGCACTGGGTCAAGTTGCAGCGTTATTGTTTGAAAACAAGGAGTTTTTGCAGACGTCGGTCTTGCAATTATGTGAAGTAATTCACTAGGTCCCATAGTTAAGCAAAACACGGCACCAATATTTTATATTTGAGCTCTATACTTTATTTGAATTTTCAATACATTCTCTAGTACTGAGGTGTGTTCATCTGTGAACTGACGTAGACTACAAATGTCTTAAGGGGTAGTTAGGCCTAGCTGCTCCATTTACACCTTACCCATCATCCCATCAACAAGTTCCAAACTCCTTCAGTATAATAACCTGGTTCTATATAATTACAAATTACATTTACTGAAGTGCTTTCTGAGACGTTCAAGAAGTTAAATATTTCCAAGCTTCCATAATATTTTACCTGTGATTCGTAAGAATCTAATGTTTGACGGGTACAAAACATTTCAAAATGCGCACTTCTAATATTTTTATAAATGATCGTAGTTTATATAATTTATCCCAGTAGTTGATTTTGTTGTCAGCACAATACATAAATCTTATTATTTGAATAAATTTGCCTCTTCTCATTGAATTGTTAACCAGAAGGTTTTTCAAATCTCTAGTGGAATGTCAATAATAACGATTTTTTTGGTTTCTGATCGCAGCTGCTGACAATCCAAGTTGCTATAGAAGAAGGAATTTCATCATCGAAACATTTCTAAAAAAAGAAATATTGCGGTACTCTTCATAAGTAGTATGAGAGAAAATTGTACTGTTACATGTTTTTCGTTTAGCATTTTCGATTCAGTTTATTCCTTCTGTCTATAAGATTGTTTTTTGAGAAAGGCCACTAACACACCAACGTTTCGATTATGAAAATTGGCTTCTGTTATTAGTAACCGGTGTCTGTTTATATATATTTACCACCTTTGCAATTTTTTCAGCATCGTTTTCAGTTCTTCCAACATTCTCATCTTCAACTGCTACATCTTGGTGAGCACTGATTTGAGTTAATGTAACTTTATGTTAACGTAGGAACGAAGCTGACGGCAGCTCAGGTTATTCAATGAGCCTCCATCAACTTCTTCGGCGTAGTATTCGTCTGTTAAAGCTCTGGTTTTAGGAGGTTCTAGAAAATGTCAGTAGCGTGATCAATGTGAGCCATTTCCAAGGCTTGCTGGAGCGTTAAAATTCTACAATAAAAAATATGTGGTACTAAGTTACTCAAAATGTTGAGAGATATGTAAAACCAAAGGTATGATCATCAGATGCAGATGCTTGAAAAAGAACTATTCCACTTTAGTGTATTGTGGTGAAAAACTAATAGAGATACTCAATTTTCGTGGTCCATTGTCCGTTTCATAATTGCTCTGAAGAAAGAAGCGAGAACAAAGTTGAAGAAGAAACTACCACTATGCACTGCAGAATGTAAATTTTAGCAGCTCGTATTTGTATAGATAGTGCTATCTACAAACATGCAGTACAAACAAAGTTACAGGTGGCTGCAAATGTTAAGGGTGGCATTAGATAGTAGGAAAAAGCGAAATTTTATTCAATTCTTTGAGCTTTACATAATAACTCCGATTGGATGTATTTTTCCAAAGAAGACAAATATCTCGACCTCTTAATAAACTACCTATAAGTATTTCCGTAACAAGTAACAAAGTACCCTATCCATATTAATACTACATCTCTCTTTTCTTAGTATTTTGATATGGTCTAAAAATGGCAAAGCATTTTAAATAAATTATAATTAACATGCAGCTTAATTATAAAGCAAATAAAAATTATATTGAGTAGAATAGCACGGTTTTATCATTAAAATTTCTATTTGCTACAATAGTATCGGAAGATCTTCAGCAAATTTAACTGTCAATTAGCTAAAACAAATATAAGCTAGAAATAATCAAAATTAATTATTAATGTATTTTACATGTGTTGATATATCCGACACCTTTCAGTTGTGCATTTGTTGGTTGCAAGGGAAAATCAATTTGGTTAATGATGACAACTTTTTACTTCCTTTTACTACTATAAAGGAAGTATTGGATTCACCCCAAAAATTCGAAATTGAGTTTTCAACAGATCTTCACGTTTTAGAGTCCCCTGATCCCAAAAAACATATTTTTTTTCATTGGTCTGTCTGTCTGTCTGTCTGTCTGTGTGTCTGTCTGTGAACAGAATATCTCAAAAACGAAAAGAGGTATGGCGTTGAAACTTCATATATAAGTTTTGTGTACTATGTAGATAAGACAGCAAGCTTTTGAAGAAAATCGCATAACCGGAAGTAGGTGTTTACTCTTGTGATTTTTCAGTTTTTTTCGATTTTTTCAAAAACGGCTCTAACGATTTTTTTTAAATTTTACATTTTTCTTACATTTTTAATGTGTATTGATGTGAGATAGGTGATTTTCCAGTTGAATACTTCTAAAGTGGGTTTCTTTTGTTTTTTTTCTATTTTTTTTATTAACTCCTATTTTAAATAAAACACCCGGTATATTATTACATTTTGGAATTCAGCTTAAAATTTTAGAGAAAATTTGTCTCCTGAACTAACGCTCTATTTTGTGCGGTTTCTGTAGAATTTGTAATTTTTGAAAATTTTTAACAAATGGTTAAAAAATAAAAATGAAATTTTTGACTAATTATAAGATCACTGTAAAAGGAAGTTGTGTGAGTGTATCACACCAGATTTTTTTATTAAGTTATTCTGTTAGCCAGGTTTTATATATAAAAGAAATATTATCGAAAAAGATAAAACAAGTTTATTTCTTAGATATTTCTTGTATAAAAGGATTAATGATGCAGAATAGATGGGAACGATCACATTCGAGAACTAGATAACCTAAAAATATGACACACGTTAGTTAAAACGCGATAATGCAAGTAGAAATCTCTAATTTTGATATTTTAATTGTTTTCATATCCAAGGCTTTGGTGCGTGTTATAAAATAATAGCAAGAACAAAATGAATGTGTAAAATTTATAAAGGGAATAACACCAGCTTAAAATAAAGGTAATTATATAAAAATTTAGTTTAAAGAATAATAAATACTGGTATGTGCCCAGAAGAAGTGTTTTAACAATACATGTTGTGTACGAAAATGAAAATGTGGATGGTGTGTGCATGAAGCATAACTAATAGGGGTTGCTGACGACGGTACAAAAAAGCAGTTGGAAGTAGCAGGTGCAAAGTCCATTTTGCCAAATTGCACAATTCGTGGATTGCTACTTATCTCTCAAAAATATTATCCATCCTTTTAAATGTATACAATAATTGTTTTCTATTATACTGAATAACAGGCCGTGGAAGTATTCCAAGAACATATTAAAACGTCATTAAACTAACGCCATTCTCACAAATACCAAATTTTAAGTCATTAATCCTGATCAAATCCTCTCCATTCTAGTTATATAATACTAATAAAAAGTGCTATTCCGTTTTCTTCATCTAAACTGCACAGACAGGAATTTCTAGTCCGCTGGTTCATTTTTCATGTTTGTAGTTTTATTCCGTCTCCATACACCTCCTTCGAAATATATGTACCACTGTCGTCACTGTCGGAATAATTAATTCCTCAGCTTTGCTTTGCGTGTCATTACATACATTTTTTAAAATTATTCATTGGCTTTTTACGTTTTACGATGTTCTTCTTTTGATTAATCAATTTTTGATTTGCTTCTGATATAGTCTTTTCTTTGTTCTGCTACCATCTGGACGTTCAAATAAGTTTATATCTTAAGCCTAGCTGATTTATACACTACTGAGAAACGTTATACCAAATTCAAAGCTAAAATCAAACCATTGTCACTAAACACCCATGCAGCCATGTCTTTATCAATACAAAAGGGACGCCAAATAAACACAAAGATTAATTAAAATCAAGAAAATCTGAAATGCAATAAATATCATAACTAGGTCATAAATCACCTTTCTGACCTTTCAGTAACAAAACCACTCATTATATAATCAAATGTAGAACATTAAATAATACAATGCTTGAATACAAACGTTAACTAAGCCGAGTGCACCCAATAAAATTAAAATCTACAATATAACAGTCAAATGTATAAATACAACAGCAATGACGTTAAAATAACAAACTACATAGGTTATTAAAGTTTTCAAATGGCCTACATTACTAAAGCAAGTTACGCTTCCGTAACACCTTAGGAAAAACTCATTGGAGGCGCTGACGTCAAGGCATAACGTAAGACGTAATATACGAGAACAACGTCAATTACCACACAATACGCAAAGATGAAGTTGAAGAAGTCCTGAAGGAGTCCAATAGAACACGCTGGCACCCTGCACAGCAATTAAATCTCAAACCCTTCTCGCAGACTGTGGGCCTGAGTTGGATTAACGAAATTGTTTCAACAAAACAAAACTAAGTTCAATCTAAACAACCGTAATGTACCGTTGAGAGCCACTCCCGCCACCCTAATTTTAAAACTCGAGCGGGCAGCAACGGATCGAATAAGAGAATAAACCAAAGACTGAGAGCATAATAAATGTAATGCTAAGGGTATAAATATATAGGTGGTTCAAATAAATATTCAAAATTACGGGTAACATCTAAATGACAGCAAATTCATATAGATAAAAAACTGGAGTTGTTTAAACAAAATTTACCAAATATCATTAAAAAACCGATGTTGGCAGCCTCATTCCCACAATTACACTTAAAGTGGCCTAGAGTGCTCTACACTAAAAACTGAAGAAAACCATATTGAAACCGTTATAATATATTGCATATTATTACAATAATATGTTTTAATATATTTAAAACACTAACCGTATGACATTAATGGATACAAGGATAAACAGTAATTCATATTCTTTGTTGGGTATTTCGCCACTCTGCAAATTAAAATTATTAAATAACGTATTAAATAACGAACGTTTCGCGGGACAATCTGACCTCGTTGTCAACGATTAACAATTAAAAAGGAACAAGAAAACTTAACGTTTTCACGGAGATTGAAAACCACCAACGTCCAATTAATTGCTTGACGTTGACGTTTGTTGATTATCTAAACCTACTTGATCTGATCTTTAAAAACGGTCTTAAAATATTTTCGTCAGTATTCGTTCTTACTCATTTCTTTTTTCGTCGTCGTGTATATTAGGTTACCTGTGTAATTGGTGGTAATTTTTGGGAATTGGTTCTTACTTTTGGCATTTTTGAACTTTAACTTCACTTCGGATACAGTAAGATGCTTTTTTGGAACTTTCTTTATTGACGTATACAAAACGGTATGATTCCAAAAAGCGTCGGTAATCAGGTGGAGATATTTTTTTTACTATTACACCTGTCTACTTGCTGTAGTTTTATGCTATTTTAGAAGGAAAGCCGCAATCTCAGGCATGCACTATTTATTTTACCTTCACGTGCACTGACGGTTGTTCGAATTTATTTTAATACCTTTCCTTCCTTTTCTATATTTCAGGTGATCTTGTTTCTACGCTATCGCTAAATGATCTTTGATTATTTTCAAATGCCGTAGGAGCGGTACATTGGTAACCCAACTGTCGTTGCACAATGATAAAAACCATAACACCTGGTGGCACAAACCCATTCTTGATTACGATTCTTACTATCACTTCAAAGTTATATTTTTCTCTATCGATACAGAAAACGTCTACCTATATACTTATTATTAATACCTTAAAATCTAATAGAATATTTAATTGTGGATAGATTACATGCCATAGAGGCTTTACAGGCATTCTCTTTTGTTTTGGCGTATTTTTGAAAAATATGTTAAACATTTACGTAATAACACAAACATCAGATAATATGACAATTTACCACTCTTATTTAATCTTATGTGAAGGAATACCATAGGGTCAGACTCTAATATCGGAAATGGGTCAATGAGTTGTAATACATGGGCGAATATAGTAGACACAATGTTCGACTGAGCTGATCCCATTAGAATTTCTTTATGAGCACTCCAATATCATACCTATAATGGATGCTTGTAGAGATATACTATATACATAACGAACTCTATTGATGAGTTCACACGGATTTCAGTAACTGATAAATAGCTACGTGTACAAACAAGTGTTCGCTTGCGTAGCTTTCGTGTAAAGCAAATGCGTTATTCGGTTTAATTATGTGTCCCAGGAAAACTAAAGAGGCCAATAAAACACATCCAGCCGTTTGACAAATGGCGTGTCATTAACTACCGACATTATGACCGTTATTATCCAGACAGGCAACTTGTTTTTCGCGTATTTACAAATTACACACTTAAATTTGGAGTCGGAGTCGAAGTAGCGCGCGAAGGTATTTAAATACGCAGCGCGTTTGGAATACGACCGCGTTGCTACCTTTACATCGGAATTATTAAGGCGCGCCCTTTGCATAATTGTCAAATTTAGCGCTTAATTCGGGTGTGCGTTCATAACTCATCGCAAATAATGGATGCTCGACAAAAAAGCTAGCGAAGAGCAACTGCTGCTGTTCGGTGAGTTGCGTGGATGCCAAGGTCTGCAAAACCTGCCGAGTCCGACGCTGCGGTTCCTTATATAAATATAACTCATGCTAGACCCGACAAGGGCGCATAAGAAGAGGAATTACATTGTATCTCTCACTGCAGCTCCATCAAGACAGTTTCCATATTTACAGGATTACTCCTGCAAACACAAAATTCTGTCTAAATACCTAAGGCGGGGCTCTGCGTGATAAATGAAGGCTCTTGCTTTGGGGTGTGTGGTACAAGGACATCGACATAATTTAAAGGGTTTCCTGTAGAAATTCAGAAATTAGTACTAATTACCCTGGTTTGATGAATGTTTCTATTAATATGTATATGTAATGGCTTGCCATCTGCATAATTGTCGCATGTAATGAGCCGATAAACAATAATTGAATCGTCCAAAGTGACTTTTTATAGTTTCATTTATACAATTGAACTCAACGCCTACCATGAAATGAAATATTTTATTGAACCTCTGATGGGCAATACATGTATTTGTTATTTTTAAAAAAATCACATAGAGTACCGTGTTAGAAGCAACACAGAAGAATGGCATTTGCTGAAACTGAAAATTTATATCATATATACATATATCGTCTAGCTGATTCTAGAATTAAGGAATACCTAACAGCTTCTGAAATTTTAATCTTGGATTTGACCACGAATTTACCATCAATATACATATCAAGGTAAGGTTCGCATAAAAATATTGCAGAATAGGGCATAAATGCTCAATCTTAGCTTCATACTTTTTTATGTAATAGGTTTTTCTTCGTTTTATGTATTTTAGGATTCGAATATAATATCCTGTTCGTATGGTGTTATAATTTCTGTCCGCCATAATGCCGACCACCTCTGATTTGAATATCTCAATCATCCTGAAATTCTACTTCTGATCATATGCTACGGAATCTGTCCAGAATATTACATTTTAAGCAAGCTTGGAGAAGTCTTCGACGGAAAGCTGCATAAAAACCTTTCCGAACACACATATTCCGAGATTATAGCATAAAATATTCGCCGAATGTGATCCGGTATCGTATTTACGCATAATGTGTATTACGTGCAACGCTCCGTTGTACTTTTTTGGGTTCCTATAATGGATTGCGTCAGTTGTATTTTTGAAGTTCTCATCTATAACTTCTTAGTACGCAGGACCCATCTGCATTCTTTGAGATTTTCCACTTATGGCCAACTGGAATCGGTTCCGCGTAAATCCCGATCTCGAGTAGTGCCGTTTATTTGGCGATGGCAGGATTTTTTCCCTATCAATCTCATGTGCGAGCATAAATTTCAGAGGCACACATAAATTTTGCCCGTTATTGATTTTTGGGTAAGCACATGTCGTTTGTTAGGGTTCTGTACTAATTAAATTGGTGCATCTGAACGCTTCTGGACGACGCTGCAGTTGAGATGACCCCATGAAATATTTCCGCACGCTGAATTGTATGCACTGGAGGTACTTTGCCGGCGTCTAACGAGTTGCAGATGATGACTCGTCGGTTGCATTACCACCTGGATGAGACCTATGTTGAAGGTACGCAGTAAGTGCTGAGCTGTATTTTGCTAACTCTTAGTGGATTTGTTTGTTGACTGAACAGACGGTACAGTTATAAATCACGCGTGGATAGAGTAACTTTTTGGCTTATCATATGAGTCGCATTGGTGATTTAAAAAGGGATCTACTGAAATTACGCACAGAGCGTGTGCAGGTTACTGTGCAGCTTTTTGTTCGAAGTCGATCGCAAGGCATCCCGATTCAAACTAAATAACCTAAAAGTTTTATTATAGTTTGCGATCAGGCCATTTTTGTAAGCGCAGCCGCTAGGTTGTTTCCATGGCATTCTAGATTTATAAACTATGTTTTGCAGTATTTGTCAGTGTAGACACAATAATTTGGGGTTGGCACCAAATACAATTTGCTACTAATTTTGCTGCTGCAATACGCCAGGTTTTCATCTGGCATTAAATATTCTTATTGTTACTTCTGGACATTATTGATGAGCCTTCCGCTTCTATTAATAATTCTTAATATTTGTGATACGTCTTAGTGCTAATTAAATCTACTTCTTACGGCAACTGGTATTCTTGTTTATCTGTTCATGTAACCATTCACAACCCTGCTCATTTTTAAGTTTAGGATTGTGAATCAGAAGACATCCTAGATATGTGGCGAACTGAATTGTTAGCTAGACTTGTTTTTTTGTGTGAATAACGTTCGGACCCTCTTGTTTTTTAATGAAATATATTTATTTTGTAACCTTAAGGACTATCGCATGGTTCTTATTTACGCCATATTCTGCCGAAGGTTTGAGCGAGCCAGTCCAGTGTTCACCTATCGTTTAAGGGTGATACACTTCTTTGTAGGGTTATTTCGTTTTAAAAAAGTGGACTTGAAATCCGTTTAAACACAGCAAAGGTAATGATCAACGAAAACATGAACAATGCCATACAAATAAATATAGAAAACATAGAAATAGAAAAAGTTGATAGCTCTGTGTATCCGAATTAAATTAATGAATATGGGAAGAAAATATTATTGATCTTCTATTACTCCTGCATTCCCGTCAGCTTGTGTTAATAGTTTTTTTATTGTATCCATCCTTAAAACCAGTTTCTGGCGTTACATTATACTTTTCGGGAAAAATGTTGAAGCTATCAAGGTAACAAAAACTTATATCTAAACATTTTAAAACAAAAGTTGTCTTTATTGTACCTCCGATATCTGTTCGAAACGTTTTTTAATTTTTTAGTATGGCGAAGTACTAATAGAAGCACCATCAATTTTCTATATAAATCTCTTTGGAGAAACTTCCACTTTTAGTTATTACATCTGGAAGTTGTAAGTTTAGAATAATCAACATAATTCTTTCGATTATTACAATCTCTTTAATTGATTAAGCTGTACAGTTAACGGCTAAAGTTACATATAAAAAACTTTATTATCAACACTATCCCCGCAAAATACAGCAGGTTTCATATAATTATGTTCGATGTTATAGAGAACTTGTTTTTAAAAATTAAGTTTTTATTAAACTCTGAAATTACACAAGTTACAAAACTTACGAACTAATTACATGAGTTGACTAAACCGAAGCTTAATATCGACTGAAGTTTTAACACGACAAATCTGCTCCATGAAACCATCTAAGGACAAAGGGCAAACTGTTTAGGAGAGTTTATGAATGGGGCTTTCTAAAAGTGCGCCCCGGATAACATAATCTTAAGTAACAGATGACATGAATAATGAATAGTTTCCCTTAATACATAAACGTGTCCTTTGACATAATAATATGAATCATGTGAAAATTGAACATGGAAACAAATGCTTCATCGCTCAATCTCAAATTCCTTAACCCTGATCACAAGTGTATAAAATGTCAATATGTATGGCCTTTTCCGGCCGATTACAATGAACAAAACTAATAATCGACGATTCCAATAATTTATCAATGCGGTTTCATACATTCCCAGGAAAATTACTTCAAACGAGCGGAAAGTTGTTGCTCCGTCAGCATTCGATTAATATAAAGATTAAGAGGAACAATAACAATAATAATAACAAAGCAATAAAAGCGCCATTTTACGCGAGGTCCATATTACTTGCTCCGAGTATTTATGTGGACGTTTCTAACACCCACCCTAAAATTTTTATGCGCTGTAAATAGAATGATAGGTCGTAAAGTGAGCCACTATTTAGTTCTGGATCTAATGTATTTTGCCACATTGCGGTTATTAAATATGACAGGGGCGTATTAAGGAAATTGCAGGACTTTTATCGCAGCAGGCGCTCATTCCAGCATCGCGATTACCGCAATCTCAAATGAGGCTGCTGTTTATGGCCTAATCGGCAGTTATTATTCATTTAATTAATCCGGGGCGATGTACACCCAGAATTACTAATCAAAACTTAACAATGCAGCATTGGCACCTTCACGCATAACCAGGATTAAGGTAATTGGAACAGATTACAGGGATTACTGCTCGGTATGGCGCCATCTAATGCAATATATGCACAACGTCTGTACAGAGAACTGTCAGCGCCTTATTTAAAGTAATGAAATCTAGTTATCTATAAACGCAATAGATCCAGGCGTTTTTCTTGGAAATTCTTTTGAATTGGCAGCTGCGGATCCAAGCGTGTAGTTAAGCTCGAAAATAAACTAGGGCCCCGAACAAAACTCCGGCATTTGTGAAATATTTAAAATAATAAATAAAGGAACAAAATTACGACTCATCATTCAGTTCCCTTAATTACATTTAATACGGCTTTTAGCTTGAAACAACACGGAATTTCTGAAATAATGTGCCCATTCATCTCGCGCTTTTATCATTTTCCTTTGAAATATAGATTTTGTGTCATTGTGCCAGTTAGCGCAGCAAAAACGGCGAACAGCGTTTGAAGTGAAATGAAAGAATTTCATATATAAGTTCTGTGACTCGTAACTTTTTCTATATTACGCAGCTCCATGAAATAAAAATAAACAGTTTTCCAGGAAAAAATATGAAGTAGCTGCTTCGCGCCAGCTGCCTTGCAGATATGTGCCTTCTTCTCAACCTAATTGTCCGGGAGACGAAACAGATTTGAAAGCGTGGACAGTCTCTTATGAAAATTAAGGCATGTGAGCAGAGATTGTAAATTTTTCCAATCACTTCAACGTACAGGATTTTCTTAATTGATACAAAAACCGTTCAGTCCACGCATCCCGAAGTTTTTATTTAATAGCTAATAAAACATTCATTGTGGATAAAATAGAACTTCTTTCTATAACAAAAAGGTTTCAGGTAGCTCATTTAACCGTAAATTTAGCGTTGTCTTCCAGGCGATTAATTGAGCTTAGTGCAATATTTCACAAAAGGCCTAATTGTTCCTTTTATTGAACGGTTTAAGGCTTTAGGTGATTATTCCCCTATATAGGTAAAATCTATACGCGCTTTTTATATTAGCAAGTGTAATTATATAAAAACTGTTTGATATTAATTGTATAGTCCAATATCTTCGTCTTGTCATTCTGTCCTCAGAAAACTTCACCAGTTTTTATTGGTGCGGTTTCCCCAGTTTCTACTTCAATTTGTCCTCCTATTTTTATCAGCAGTTTCCCTTCGATATCTATTGCCTAAATCGAAACACCTTGGCCGATGTGTTCGAACTCATGAACCAGTATAGAGTCACCACGACCAGCTGATGAGCTTATGGGGTCACATTACAGCTATATTACAATGACATGAAGCCTGCTCCATTAGAAGAACTACAGAATTTATAATGGATAATGTAACGATACGTTTGTTGAGCCTCTTCGTTAGGACGTTAAACTTAAATAAGGTTTCTCGTCCACTTTAGTACTTTTACACTTGTTTGTACACCTTGCTTGTCAGTGTACATAAAACCCTTTCTGTCTTCCAAATCATAAAACTGATCTGTACTTGTGGTGTTCTCGGGCTACTACATACTTCAAACAACATGCACCAGAAAATCCAATTTATTTACACAGATATATTGACTTTAAAACACATAACATAATAAACAAAATATCAGAACATAAAATTAAAACCTATAATAATTGGCCATTCCTAAACACACATGTAAAACACAATAAACAGCCTACTACTATCTTGAAAAACGAACATATTAAAATGCATTAAGCTGGTACTATCTTAAAACAACCCCGTACACAATTGCAAGCTTGAAAACCCAGCATAATTCACGGGTCCCGAGTGGTGTAGCTTGAACAAGCGTCCACGTTCGATCAGCAGAGTTAAGCAACGCTGTCTCTGGTCAGAACTTGGATGGGAGTTTCACGGCTGCATCTCTCGGCGCCTCGTGGTACGGCTATCACGGAAAAAAGTTGGTCCCGGCGGTCATACAAAATCATGACAGTCGTTAGTGGGGTTGGAAGTCCTCATAACTGCACAGCGACGCCTGTAATTGGCCTAACGGCTGTTGGCTGAGTGCAAATTAAATAAATTAAATAAATAAATAAATAAACCATAAGCGCATTCTTTTAAAAGATAATCTCACACAGCTGTAGAGTTGGACTATGACAATTGTCGAGTTCTGTATTAGACCCGCCTTAGAATTGCGTTATCCAAATCTTGCACGGCGGGACGAGTGGAAATTTACCACATACGTTACTTAGAGAATTCCCTGATCACTGCTCTGGCACCTAAATGAGGGCTAACGTCACGTCTTCAAAATGGACGTCACGAATATACAATGTGGCTGCTTTGCAAATGTCTTACTCACGGGAAACAATGGAATGATGTTTGCTGGGCATACAAACGACTTTCCAAAAACATTTATTAGTCAGCAAATATTGACTGCAAGGCTTTCCACTACCTTTATTTAACTAATTTGTTGTGTGGTGACTTTGCCGTAGGCACATGAACTAGGAGGTTTATACAAACGTATGCACTAAGCTCGAGTCTGCAACGGAATTGTTAGAACAATTTTCCAAACCGTAATTGTTAGCCCCAAATCGTAGCATTTTCCCGATTCACTTAAGTTAAATTCGTAACTCAGTGGTGTACTCAATATTTCAGCTCCTAAGAAACGTATTTCCGCTTACTTCATATGCTAACGCATAGCAGTTCATTTATATTAACCAAAATTCAATTATAAATTTACGCTGTGTGCTCTTCTGCAAGCAATGCAGTTTAGTTTATCGAATTTCTTAGAATTTTTGGTTGTTCTGACACACTTAAAGCTTCCTCTCGAGATTCGTGCAAATCGTTGAATTAGCTTTTGATCATTCTAGAATTTTCCCCGAGCGTTTGGGGTGACGCAACCTATTCCCATATGCTGTGTGCTGTATTGTCGCCTTCTCGGAATTTATGGTTGTATAGAAGGCTCGGTGCTTCCCCGAGCTCGTGCAGATTGCTTGGTCAGAAATGACATCAGCCCGTTGGAAACTTCCGCACAGCTTCTGCTTCTTTTGCTTAAGCTAGACAAGGAAGAAGGGAAGTCACGCGCTTGCATCGACGGCAGTTGAATTCTGAGATCCCGGTTTAAGTCATTTTGAATTACCGCCCGTTTTTGAACTAAACGGTGCGTGTGTCAAGTTCGCCTCCCCGCGGCCTCGCTTTATGCGACCGCGGGGTGGCTTTGTGAAGGAAGTATATTTTTGCTTCCGCTTCCGCGTTCCAAATTATGTGTGTGCTTTCGTTAATTTTTGGTGCCTTCTGAAGAACTGTCGAATGTGCCGGTGTGCTTTTCCGTCGATCAGAAATCGTAAAATGAACGTTGCAAATAACAGTAATATTCCCCCGGGTGTTGTGTTTTGAGCTGCGCGCGTTATGCCTGGGGCTTGTTGCTAAGTGTTATAGAGTACCGCATATCGTTGTAAGCTTGTATATTTCCGTTTATTGTAAAGTGGCAGCTTTAAATACGTCTTTGGACGTATTCTTATCGTAGGGATTCCATTAAAAAGGCTTACTTGTGCATCAAAGTTTCTTCCGTTTCGAGATCTGCCTTTCCGCCTAGACTTCGTCCTTGTATCCTATGCGTGGGTGTTACAATAAGACCGCTTCAACCCGCAGCTTTGCGTTGATTCTATGTAGTTAATTCAGGCATTTTGGGGCTATCTTCAATAAACGTAGCAGAGAACTTCCTACGAGAGGCCTTTCCCGTCCGGTTTCATCGGAACCCGCAGTTGTTGGAGCCCTAAGTCACAAAGAGGTACTGTAATTTACTAATTTAAGAAGTGCTATTTGTTCCATAAAGTGGTGTGCGCATTTTAGACATTCTTCGGACTATGCATGTAGAATATCAAATAGGTTCCGCTCGCTTCGAGTTGTACAAATATTGTGGTAACTTGACTCCAAGCACAGAAAAACCCAAACGGAAATTCTATACCTGCAGCTTCTTGGATTGGGATACCAAACGATTTTAATGGACGTCTCGTCCCAGTTTTAAGATATTTAATCATTGTAAAAGGGCTGAATAACCCTTACTTCGATGCATATTACATATCCAAATTCATGTGTGTAAATTTTTAGTTAATAGGTCACTTTCATTTAACTCAGCTCTTGCATTTTATTTGTGTATGTTCATTAAAAGTAACAGGAGCCTATATTTTTGTCGCGTTGTGTATACTCCATTGTACAGGGCCCAAACAACTGCCGGAGGATCATCCATTAGATTTCGGCTTTTGGCCAATGGTCTGTGAAATTGAGATTTACATCCTCAAAAGTCGTGGCGCCCGTCGAATCTTCTTTTGAACCAATTATCGTCAACCACAGCTATCGTGGTACCTCGCCCTGAACTGTGCCCAGTCGTTCGAACCCCCCACTGGAGCTAAATGGGCTGGAAGGAGACACGCAGGAGCTACGAATATTCATTAGGGGTCTTAATGATCGTTTTAGACTGTAACAGAATGTCTTGTTTCCCGCAAACCGGTTTTTAAGGATCCAAACCGAGAGTCACAAGCGCGAAATTTATTGATGAACGCACAGGCCTGCACTCGTCCTTTTGACTAAGTTAGCTTACAACGTGTGAGAGCAATTGATAATGAAAAACAGAAAAATCCAAACTGGCTATAGATGTGAACATGAAATTAAACCATATACGCAAGGAAGGCCAGTGGCCTGTTTTAATACTTGCAGAAATATTCATTCAGCCGGCTGTAGTGCTTTTTCGCTTCAGAACTAGCCGTTATAGAACCGTTACCAGTGTTCTTGTAGTCGACCGTTAGGTGCACATCTTAGTTGCATAGATTCCGTAACTCCCTACCAAACTGGGGTTTCGGCATTGCCAGGTCTAATGAGCACATTCTCGAAGTGTCTTTGGCGTACCGTAGCTCTTGCAATAATCACGTGAGACACTTCATCTGCGACTTTTGTTGGATTTGCCTGATTGTATTCACAGTTCGACCGTTTTTTGATTTGGAACAGAATCCAGACTCCCACCTTCCTCGCATCGCCCGTTGAGGTGACTTTGTGGTTGGCATTTGCTAGGGATTGGAAATAGAGGTCGCCTACAGCGAATGATTTAGGCGTTGCGTATGTTCTGTTTTACTTAATACCTCTTCCGGGCAATTATGGGACTGTTAGATACCATATAAAATTTCAAATTGCAGTTGTGTTCTTTTTGCTTGTATTGTCAACGTGATGTTTCTAATATAGGTACTTTACGCTGACATCTTTAAGATATTCCTGTAACTTGAACTCTCTTCTTCCCTAAAGTGGAATTTAATGGATGGCATTTTAACCGTTTTTTATACATTTGCATGGTCTACTTTGACTTCAAAGCTGAAAAGAGACAGCACTCTTTCCGGAAAAACATCTGGTAAATTTCGACTCTCAGCTCGAAGCCGAGGACTTCTCCTATTGGAAGGATTTCCACGCCACCGTCAGACTTAGATCAGCAAGTAGTGCCTATACAATTCCCAGATTATTATGTACACCGTCTGATATGACTATATCCTTACCAAATAAAAATATACAATCATCCCTCTATCCTCCACCGGGACAGTGAGCCCCTTTTGGCTTATTGCGGGGCCTTAAATCAGTTCTAGATTGCAATAATGCTTCTTTAGAAAATTTTGTAGAATTTTGGATTGCATTGGATTGGAAAACGGCCATGATAATCAAACCCGCGACCTCCCAAATGCTAAGTAGACATGGTCACCACTAGTCTTCAGAACTGGGTAAACTTTGAGCTGAATCTCGCCTTCTATTCATATATTTCTTTTTTGATATACGCACGAATATAGATAGTTTTTTTTTCATCTATGTAAATTGGGAACTCAAGTTGGTCCACAATGACACAAATTAAACGTTGCATCTTTTTTCTATAATTTATTGCATCCCTTGACATTATTCGTCATCTACTATTAAAATAATAATAATTTAGTATTTTTGTAAACACAAAAATGTTCCTTTCCAAATTGCATTTAAAAATTGGACGTTGTCATTTAAAAGAACAACTTGGAGCTACTCCCAGTTTTTCCAGCAATTATATCAAATTACTAGTTTAACCCCTTAATTAAAATTGGTGCTAGTGTTCAAATATTATATAGCTTGCACAATTGTTGAGGATAAGGACAATAAAGAACAAGAAGAAACAGATCTTCTCGAAAGTTACTCCAATTCGTGAGTTTGCTTTATTTCACCACGTTTTTACGCTCGCCCTGCAATTCTACTAAAGTGACCTAAAGTATCCGCAAATTGACCACTATTGTAACAAACGTCGAGTATTACGCAAACAAAATAGGACGTGAGCCGAATTTGTTCGGGCTCCAGGGAATTGCCATTCAGGGCAGCACTACAAAGGCATTCCTGCCGACTACCTGCTGCATTGTCAGACGCAAAAGTTGTCAGGTAGCGAAGGCTCCTTTTTCTGAGTTTTATTTATCGAATGCGTAAATAGCTGCGATCTGTCAGTTGCAGTTATAACAGAGCAATATTACTGCTTTGTAGCGGGATGTACTCTTCTACTGGCAGGATAATGAATGTATTTTATTGGGTCTTTCGTGGGTGTTGTTATTGTGTTTGCTTGAGAAAGTGGTTTGACGTTACTGTTACAAGATTTATGAAAAATATGTGGTGTTACGTCGGTTTGAAGGTTTCTAACGTGGCGACTTAAGACACTAATGCATATATGCAAGAATTTAATCTCCAATTCAAATTCCCAATTTTTAACACATTGCAAAAATAGTGTAACAAATACATTGCAACATTACTCAAGAATTTTAAGAAATATGCTGCAGTGTGGACAAAATATTTAAGGGAATACTTTGGCCCATTGTTATATGTTTTCTAAGAGGACTTATCCAGAATTGTCTGAAATGTTCAACGAATTAAAGCGAACATTTTATAATATTGGAAACGAATTCAGGAGATACTATTTAATATTGGCAGGGGTTATCATGCAAGCACTACTAATGTAATAATGTTGCGCGACACTTTGCTGAAACATTTTGAATAACAAATGTGGCATTACATCAAAACAAAGCTGTTAAAAAAATATTAGACATTTCTTTAATGTTTCAAAGGTATTAAAAGGAAATCGTTGCTCAAAATATCAAGGACTATTCAATTCACCTGTCATCTGTCGAAAAGTAACCAATGAAAATCCAGAATTCTGACGTTTCTTGACTAATCAAAAAAATATCAGTGGATATATCTTCCTAGAAGGTATTCAAGTGACTATTTTTAACAAATGCGATTTTTATTAGAAAACGTTAATATTAGTGTTCTGTTACTATAGAAATTACGTAGTTTGTTGCTAGATTTACTGAAAACTAATTTGAAAAAGTAGTTTGGTTCATTAAATAGTCCCTCGAATACCATTCTTAGTCAAAGTTAAGTAGATTATTTTTGCGGTGGCATCACTACTCATGTCCATTGCGATTGGGATTAGGACTCGTGCTAGCGCACTCGTCCTAATCGTACCAAAGCGCAATGGACATTCGTGACACCACCGCAAAAATAGTCGACATAACTTTGACTACTCATGGTATTATAAGTGAATATTTTGTGAAATTATCAACGACTTTTCAGGAATGCCTTGTAATTCTGCCAAAGGAGTGGGAGAACCTTTCTATATTTCACAGTCAGGCTAGGTAAATTTAAAGGGTACGTTAATACCTGATAATATTACCAGAGAATAAATACTTATTCAGGACGTTTTGGGGAAATCTAGGCTTTCCAGGTATAGTTATAATTACACACTTTCAAGGCATTGAAATTTTAATGGATATTTCAAAGCATATTTTGTAATGTGTTCAAACATAAATCTTCCAAAGAATTTCAAGCATTACTTTGTAATATTGCAGGATATTTAAAAGAATACACTGTATGTTGTTGCTAGAGAATTTCAAAAAATATTTTGAGAAGTTATCAACAAATTTTAGAGAATAGCTTGTAATTTTTCGAAAGAAATATCAGAATTCTTTGCAGAGTTGACAGCATCGCTAGACACATTTAAATACTTAATGCATTTCCATATATTATATTTCCAAAGAATAAAACTGATAAATTCGTTTTAAGGACTATGTAATACTGACAAGACATGTAATATTGACATTTTAAGAGTCTTTCAGGAAATTTACGATTTCCAAAAATATTTTCCAAAATTGTTACAAAATTTCAAGGCGAATGTGGCGGTACCTTTCTTCAAGCTGCAAATTTATATACTGAACGTTATTCAACCTTTGCAGGGAATAGGTAGAGGCCGTCTACGACATGTTTTAGTACCCGAAATAGACGAGAATGGAATGGTCAATTTGCACAATATGCATCACTCGGCCGAAAAAAGCCCTCATGTCTTCCACCAAACTAATCATTAGTTTAGGTTTAGTATGGGCTGGAATGATCGGAACTAAACTAATTGGCCCACACACTTTGCCTCGTCGATCAAATGCCGAAAATTATGTCGATTTCTTAAACACTTTAGAGGGATTATTGAAGGAAGTGCCGTTAGTTGTCGGGAAATACATGTGGCTTCAGATGGATGGAGCTCCAGGTCAATGAGGAGTTCAAACAAGTGAATGGTTAAACCAAAGCTTTTCTGAGAGGTTATCGGCGTGTAGGTCCAATATCATGGCCCGCAAGAAGTCCGGACTTAAATGTCGTAGATTTTCTCTCCGCCAAGAATTGGCGTCAGGAGGCTTCCTCTATAAACTTCCAAAGCAATGATATTCCGCGGTATACAGCGATGGCAAAATCCATCCAACAAATCACATGCCAGCAGAGCCTTTGTACAATTTTACAAGAGGCTAGCTGTCGGCCTTCATAATACAAAAAGAAAAGAAAGCGGAAACGAAGTCAACCCATTATCGCTTGACGCACCGATAAAAATAGAATGCAAGTGGGCGGGGTGCCCTCGAAATTCAAAATGTGCGTCACAGACAGACTGTGCGCTTAATCCTTCGAAGTTACAGAGGCGCACGCCGATCGTAACAAGGTTTCAGGAATCTTTTTAGATATCAGAGAATTGCTAGATAAATTCAAACGGTACCTGGAAGTACTTTGTAATATCGCCAAAAAATTAAAGAACGAGCTACATAGGGCAGACGTTATTGCACAAGTTCAAGTTCAAGCAGCGCAACAGGACGTAAAGAACAAATGTGCTAAATATTTCATGACGAGTTTTCTATGTTGGACCATTTAAACAATTTTTAAATAAAATATGCCAGTTGTAAAATTTTGTGGTGGTTGGTAAAACTGATGTGAAAATTGAAAATTCAATTTGAGGTTTTGTCAACTCTATTTTGCATATTTTTATTAAATTTCATTAAAAATTAGTATAGAATGAGATTTTTAATATATCCCGCAAAAATACGAAAAAATGGAGCAAACCCGTCAAGAGTTTGCGGTTTGACACTATGCGATTTTAAAGCTACCAACTTTGACCGACTAAATTGCTGTATGCTATTAAAGTAGGTACTCAAATGAGCTATAACCGCAACCTTTTGGATGATTTAATATCTGTATAATAGATGCAAAATTACAAAAATACACTAAATCGTTTTAAGGAATAGTGACAGAGCCTGTCAAGAGTCCTTGTGGATTTTTTTGAATGCTGTCAATTAATTTCAAGAAATATTTTACTATTTGGGATATTGCAAGAGAGTCTCAGTGGCTATTTTGTAATAGTTCAGGAGAATTTGGTGGAATGTTTTGAAATATTTCGAAGATGAGAAGAATTGACTGAAAATACTGCTTGCTAAAGTTCACTGCTTACTATTTATTAGAAGACAATTTCAAAGTATACTTTGTAACTTGCGTTGAAAGATCTTTTCCAACAGATTTTAAGAAATAGTTGGAATATTACATAATTTTAGACAAGACACTACTCTATAATAGTTTATTGTCTTAATGACCAAATACATGTTTGGCGTAGACGCGTCGAAACTAATACTAACACATTAAAAAAAAAACGAAATTACATACAAAAACTACTGGAACAGTTCGCCTATACCGTAATAACATTTTTTTGTTAAGTGATTGCGCAACTTTTGCTTAAATTCATTAACATTACTGCTTTTGATAATGAAATCCGGCAGCGAGTTGAAAATTTTAATGCAGGTGTATTTGGGTGATCTCTCATAACTAGCCGTGCGATGCTGTGGGATCATTAGCATCGAATTGCTTCTGGTAGGGTATTGGTGGAAGTCTTTGTTTTTTATAAACATGCTATAGTTGTGGAATACATACTGCGCAGATTTATATATCAGAACGCAGGGAAAGGTCAATATAGCTTTATCCACAAAAGTTCGTCGGCATGACGTTCTGGGTGTCAGGTTGTAGATTAGACGCACAATGCGTTTTTGCAATATAAAAACGCGCTTAGCTGATTTTGACCTTCCCCACAATAACACATTGTATGCCATATGCGAGTAGACATGTGCGTAGTAAACAGATAATAATTGTTCGGAATTTAAGATTGATCTCAATTGAAGCAACAGGTAGAATGCAGAATTTAATCGTGAACAAACATAATCCACCTGCTTACTCCAACCGAGGTCACTATCTAAGTAACTACCTAGAAATTTTACATGATAAGTATTGTAAGATGCTAACATACCCCGGGCCCTTCCGAACAATACGCAGACTGTTTTGTTGTTGTTTAAAATCAGTCTGTAGGTGTTACACCAGGTGTCAAGATCTTTTTGTACGGTATTTATGTTATTCTTAAGATCATCCAAATTATTGCTAGTAACAATTACAGAAGTGTCATCCGCATAAATTATTGCATGACCAGACTTAATATACAATGACAAGTCATTTATAAATATTAAAAAAATTAAAGGTCCAATGATGGAACCCTGCACGACTCCTAAATTCACATTTCGTGCCTGTGAATATTGGCCTACCATTTTCACTTTTAATCTACGATTACTTAAGAAAGATAGCAGCCATGCTAAGACTGGGCCCCTTATGCCCAGATTATATAATTTCGTGCTCAACACGTCACTATTAATCGTGTCAAAGGCACGGGTAAAGTCAAAAAATAAGGCCGCCACAAACTTATTGCAATCAACATCAGTATAGATGCGGTCTAAAAACCGGCAACATGCTGATTCAGTAGATCGTCCTTCCCGAAAGCCGTGCTGAGCGTCAGCGATGAGATTATATTTATCGAGAAATGCTGTTAGCCTTGTGCACACTATCTTTTCGATTATTTTTGAAAACACACTGAGAACCGATATCGGTCGGTAGTTGCTTAAATGTTGGGGATTACCCTTTTTAAACACAGGAATCACCTTTGCCAGTTTTAGAACATCCGGAAACACGCCACTTGTTACCGATAAGTTGACAAAAAACACCAAAGGGGCAGAAATTGCGTCAAATACGTATTTAATTAGCTTTATCGAGAGTTCATCTATTCCTGGAGAGGAATTATTGTTTAGTTTTAAAATAGTAGTCTTTACCTCCTCTTCAGTTACAGGGTAAAAGTACATTGTGTGGACTACGCTGGTAGATGCTGTAGATGTTTGGGGTTGGGGCGGATTTACCCCAAAATGCTCCACAACTTGCTTTTCTGCGATTGTAGAAAAATATTCAGCAAATGTGTTGGCTACTGCTGTAGTATCATGCATGAGAACACCACCGTCGGTCATTATTGAGATTTTTTTAGTGGCTCTATGAGCGTTATCGTTTTTGCTGTTTACAATTTTCCACAACAGTTTGGATTTATTTACTGCAGAATTTATTAAATTTGCATAATAATTCTTCTTGGCATTTCTTATAATGCGCCTGTACTGTTTTTTCTTTTCTAGATAACACAATCTTGCAGTGTCAGTGTTTATCATACGCATTGTAACAAAACAGTTTTTTAGTTCCTCTCCTAGCCTTATGATTTCATTATTTACCCACGGAACGCGTTTAGATTTATACGCTTTGTATTCGCGTCTCATCAGTGGGCATGCAGTATTTACACACCATAAAAACGATTCTAGAAAATCATTGCAGAACCGATTGGCATCACCATACAGCATATCGTCCCACTCGATTTCACTTAGTAAGCTTTTCAGTAAATTAAGGTTTTCTGGTCGAACTTCTCTGGTATAGTTTGGTATAGCTTTTGTGGTTGACAGTAATTTGTGGTGTATATTTATTTTTATGATGCAAGCTAAGTGATCGGACACATTTGGATTAAATAATGAAAATGTAAACATATTTTGAGGGAATGATGCGACTAAGTAATCGATAGCCGATTCAGATTTTATGTTGTTCCTGTTTATGAATATTCGCGTGGGTTCAATATTTTTGTTCGCCAAGCGGAATGATTGGAAAATATCCGATAATATTTGGGAGTTAAGTGATTTGGATAGGGAGTCAATATTTAGATCACCCCCGAGTATAACGTAGTCACTACACTGGTTGGCAATATTCAATATCTGGTTTAAATTATTAAAGAACACTTCGAGATTACCTGACGGTGTTCTATATACGGATACGACACATATTTTTTTATTGTTAATTGAAATTATAACCGATGAACATTCGATGTGCATTTCTACACTTTGACTATTAATTGTTGGGCAACATTTAAAGTCATATTTTGATTCGACTAATATCATAACACCTCCATGTTCATGGTTAGTTCGGGTGTTATATGACCCAACACGGTAGCCATCAAACTGTATGTACTTAACGCTCTCATTAGATAGCCACGTTTCATTTAAACACATAATTGTCGGTTTATGCGAAGCAAGTATTACTTCAATGTCATTAATTTTGTTTCTAAGAGATTGTACATTTAGGTGAACAATTTTGATGTGCTCCGAGCGAGTTTGGTCAGATTTTTTTATAGGTTTTGCTGTGCTTTCACTCGATGGCGAAAAAATTTATTTAGTTTGGTTCCCTTAGGCCAAATAGCTGGATCTAAGACTGCATCAACATACACTGGGTCTACACAGATTTTAAATGACGCATACAGTTGTGGATGTTTTGATTGCAGTTTATCACAAGATGTTACTAATACATTTGGGGCAAGGTGGTCGATTACTTGCTTTTCAGTTGTTTCAGGTAGTAACTTTGAAACGTGTAATGTTGCGGGCGCGACAACGGCTTTTAATTTAGAGTTCGCAGAGTTTTCGTCTAGGGTTCCTATAATGGGTTGACGTCTTCGTTTAGTAGGCTTGCGGGATGTAACAGTAGTCCAGTCCTGCTTTTCTTCATCATTGTTTAAAAAGATTATATCGTTACAAGCTTTCTTCGTTTCTGCTATTAAAATTCCAGCTGCTACTTCTTTTGTTGTGACCTTTGATTTTGACTTCATCATATTTTGAGCATGCGATGGGCCATTTATCTCGTTGGGTCGTGTTCCAGCTGTCTTGCTTTGATTAAAGAATTCTATTTTGTTTCTAACTTTATTTTGTTTATTTGAATTTGGGGCTACACCGTCAGATGGCACTGTAGGTAAAGAAACCTGTTCCCGTTGTTTACTTCCAGTTAGGGGTTTAATTAAATTAATTAGACTTATCTGCTCCTTTAATGACTTTATCGTTTCTTGTAGAGATGCAATTGTGACATCTTTTTGCTGAATGATTTCTCTTAAATACTGTACTTCACTGACCTGAAAATCGTTAACTGGTTCCAGGTTATCACATGTGTTTACATCCGTAGACGCATTGTCTAAATTTTCACAACAGTTTATTGTATTGTCATTGATAATAGTAACGTTTTTCAGATATTTGACACATCCAGGGTGTATCAAAGAACCACATGTCACACACTTCAGACCGGTAACAGGCACAGTATTGCACTTTTTACACGGTTTTACAACGGGACTATTGTCTATTGTCTCTATTTCAATTCAGTTATAGGGAATATTTGTACATTTCCTAGGAGCACTTTGTATTATTTCAAGAGAATCTCAGGAAAAGTTTTCTTTACGTACCCAATCGTTAGAAGGGTGGAACTTTGGTTTTCACTGTATGTACAAATCGGCTGTATATAGATATGCGATTCTAAATAGACTCAGGCGATCCAGGTCAAGTCTCCGTTTTCATATATTTTGCTACCCTTGCTACCTTTTGCACTTTAACAGTTTTCTTAAAGCGCCATCACTTACTTCTTTTAGGCAATCTCTTGCTAATTTTTTTCCCTTTCTCATTATTATTTGTGAACGACGTACCGTCACCTATATAGTCTTCTTCTTCTTCGTATTCCTCTTAATGCAGACTAAAAGCTTGTTAATAACCACACAAAGTGTAGTTTTTAGAAGTAATTTTCGGCCACGACCGGGGCAGGTGGTTAGCCTAACCCATGAATAAGAAAAGAATGCCTTTCTACAGAGGTGGAGACCAGCAAAGGTGTTAGTATCGTGGCCGAATGGCATAGATGAAACTAATGTCCGTGTGTAGAGTTCAAACCAACTACCTCCCGATTGCGAGCGCAAACGCACCTTTCGGCTACCCTCTCTCACCTAGGTAGTAAAAACTTTTAATATTTCAAAATTATACTATTTTCCTCAGACGTATGCTATCTTAATGTTCCTCCAACTCGATCTTCATTGCTTCTTATTCCTATATGCTTGATCTTATCTTGATTTATTTCCAACCCGAATAATTTTCTTTATTTTTTAGCCTTCGCGAAACTTCCTAGTATACCTACGAGGGGAGGTCCATAAATGCGCTCCCTGAATATCTAGTATGCCAGACAACAAAAGAAAACTGAATGTTTTCCGTTTGCACATCTGTCATAACGGTAATTAGAAAGTTTGAACCATTTCGTGTAATTAGTTTAATTTTAATAAATAAAAATGTGAGGTGAATTGCATAAAAAAATAAAAAAGGACAAAAATGAATACAGAGCCATAATAAAGTTTCTGGCAAAACAGTGAAAAAGTCCGACAACCATTCGGGAAGAAATGTTGGCAGTATATGGCGATTCTACTCCCTCGGACTACACAATTAAAAAGTGGTCCAAGTTTTTAAATGGGGTAGAGAGTCTCTAGAAGATGACCCTCGCTCTGGTCGGCCTGTTGAAGCCGTCACAGGAAAAAAGTGAAAAAAGTGGAAAATTTAATTTTAGAAAATGCAATATTAAAGAAGAAATAAATAGCACAGTTATGTGGCATATCAGATAAACAACAGTTTTGCGGATTCTTCATGATCATCTCGGTCTGTCCAATGTCACTGCAAGATGGGTGCCTCGATTACTCACACCAGTTCAAAAACGAGCGCGCGTGACAACATGTAGAGAGTTTTTGGAAATGTGTAGGGATAATCCAGCAGAAATTATTGATAAGATTGTAACAGAGGATGAAACCTGGGTTCATTTTTATGATCCAGAGTCGAAGCAAGAATCGAAGCAGTGGCACCGGAAGGGTACAGAGCATCCCAAGAAGTTTAAAGTTGCACAGTCGGCCGGAAAAATTATGGCAACCATATTTTGGGACTCACAAGGAGTTTTGTTAATTGATTACAAGGAAAAGGATACAAAGATAACAGGAGAATACTATGCAAAACATTCTACATCGTTTGAAAGAGGCCATTAAAGAAAAGCGCCATGGAAAACTAGCCAGAGGCGTGCTGCTCTTGCATGACAATGCCCCTGTATACAAAGCTCGAGTAGCAATGGCCGCACTACAGGCATGTGGATTTGAAGAAATTAACCATGCACCCTACAGTCCCGACTTAGCCAAATTTGAAAAAGGAGCTAAGGGGACAAAGATTTTCGAACAATGAAGAACTGATTACTGCTGTAAACAGCTATTTTGAAGATAAAGATAAAAGTTATTATTTTATAGGTTTAGAAAAATTAATTAGTATATGTAATAAATGTATTAGAGTAAAAGCGGGTTATATTGAAAAATAAAAATATTGAAGTTTTTGTAGAACCTTTTTTTCACACTTAGGGAGCGAATTTATGGACCTCGCCTCGTATATGGTATTTTTTGTATAGTAGCCAATTTTTCAATGTTGCTTTATAGGTGTATCTAACAATTTATTATGCTATAATAATCCTGTTCTTTAACTTGATCGTCATCTCTACATTTTTCTTTTTCTTAGTTTCCAACGTCCGTTTCCTTTTTTCTTGAGATAAGTTGTCTCTTATTTTCTCCAACTTTTAAGTAGTGTGATTCTATCTCCACCACAAATTGTTTACACATATTTTTTGATATCCAACGTTAACAGCGCTGCGCTTCCCTCTTTTTGTCTTCGTCATGTATCTTAGTTCCTTTTGCCTCCTTTGCTGACCATTGTCGTCATTTTATAACTACATCCTCTTCCTATGTTGCTTACCAATGGTTTCAACTTTTGTTCGAAATGTTTTTTTCTCTTAATTTGCAAATGTTTTTCCTTCAGACATTGTGCTTCATATTCATAATTGTTCGGGTATTCTCTTACACCTTCCACTTATTTGGTACCCTTTGAATAGTATTACTATTATCCTCTTTTTCCGTTAACTAGCTGTTATCGTCACTATGATTGTAAAAGAGTTAAGTAAGCAAAGGCAGCCGACTTCTCAGCCGGAGGAGGTCATGAGTTGTATAAAAGACTCAACGCTTCAGCTGTAAAATAAAATATGGGCGCCAAGTAGCAAATAACCCAGCACTTTGCTAATCACACAAAAGGGCACATAATGAAATGCGCTACCAAACGGTTCCTGAAAAAGAGATAACGACAAGGATACAAATAAAATTCGCTGACATAGGTAACGATCCAGTATAATTAATAATAATAATAAGGGTGCTCTACAGTACATGCACAAAATATCACACGGTAAACCAGTACGAAATCTCGATAGGGAGATAATATCACAGCAGCAAAGCGTTCGTTGTATTAAAACTCACCAAAATATTTATACATAGTTTAGGAAATTAAAGCGTAAGTGCAATATTCATGTAATTAAATAAATTAATGTAAGTGAAATATTAATAAAGAAATCACAGAATGACTACCAAAATAGCTAAAGCACTACCGAAAAGGTTGTCGATAGCACAAATGACTACAACACAATGATTACAGGTTAGATTTGAAGTGACTAGTTGAATTCGACTATTTACCCACTGTGCAAAAGCATTCTATCGTTGATCATAATTAACAGTATCGCTCTTACAGACTCAAGACATTGTTTCTGATTATAAGGCGCTTCGTAAACCGGAATGTGACTTATAGTTAATCCCAACAGATTTCAACGTGTCGCAAGATATTATTATGCAAAATTCTTGCAAATGCGTGGATAACCGAAAGTTGGATTCAACCGAGTTCTATTTCATTAGCCTGACGTAAAGGCTAAAATCGAATTATTTTTGTCATGCAAATGCCGTACACATTCCGATATTACAATCACTCAGGCGGTGCGTGAGGCGCATCTATCATTTAACCTAAAACAAGCGAAAATGAATTACCGAAATAATTTCGTCGGAACAAAAATAATGGTGAAATGAATCATATAAATTGCTTTAACTAGTTATCTAAATTGCTTGAACTAGGTGAGTAATTACGCTTAAGGTACATAATAACACCAAACTAATGTTTGGTGGATACAACATAGCACAGCCACGAAAATATTCACAAGACGGGTTCCAACCTGCGATTCAGTCTGAATAGTGCTATTAGCCCGAACAAAATTAGAGTGACCTTCAATGGTAGTCTTCCAGGCTTCGGCGGGTGTAAAAGGAAAGCCAGATAAGCATCAGGGCGACCATGTGAATACCACAGGCTTAACCAGTTCTTCTGGGTTGAAGTTGTCGAACTGCAGGTGAGTATTTTGGCAAATGTCGCTTTACGAGAGTTTTCTACTTCTGCTCCCTGTTGCAGACAAGGCGACTCCACACACACAGTTCTCGAGGCGGCAGATGGGGCCAAACTTCGTCCGTACGGAAACAAGAAGTCAAACACACCGAAAACAAAGGTTATTCGGGTACAAGAAAAAGGTTCGCACCGGAACAAAAAAGGAGCTAAAAGAGTGCAACACAATAAAATCTAACTAAATAGCACCAAAAAGAAACCTACCCTAGCTGTAATGATCCGTTTTGCCAGAATGGAAACATGTGCTCTGCTCACATAATTTCCAAACTAAGTTTGAGCTTAGGAAATTGCAAAATACCACACAGGAAGACTGCATCGAGGTCTCTTTAAGGTCCAAAATACACCAAGATTAATTTCCCAAGCAAGGTGCTTATGACAAAGCCCAATTAAGACACGTTTCAAAACGTAGTCTTACAAAGCAACCTTGGCAAATAGCCGAAAAGGCAGATAAGGATAAAAAATTTGGAACCTTGAAGGAAGCTCGCCATATGCAAACCCAAGAAGCTCTATGCGCGGAGTGAAGTCTAACCTTTAGGAGTTCTCATACATGGAAAATTGGGACATGGCTGATAGATTATATTGTAACCTGTAAATGGTCTGAAAGCTTAGTTATATCGTACGTAAAAATTAGACTTGTGAAAGATAAGGTAAATAAATACACGAATAATTATAAATGACCTTTAGCACGTAACATACCCATTTTTTCTTCCATCTTTTGTTGTCCACTCTTTACTGTCGTGCTCCTTCTGCTTCTTGTGCTGCAGCATAATGTACTAGTATAAAGTACCCGATTATACGTAAATTAGTCCACCCCCAGTACACCGTTTATCGAATCGCGGAACGATATTCACACTCCTTACAGACACCAGGGCTGCGACTAATTTCTCGTATTATTAAAAAATTGTAAGTAATATTTTATTTGCTAGAGAATTCAAATCATGGTTGCTGTTCGTCTAAGGGTATTGACCATAACACCCTGAGTATTTTGAAGTCTTAACACTTTGCGGAAAACCACTACTGTTTATTTATTTAAACAAACACACGTATACATGGGCGTAGCCAGGGAGGGCAACTGCCCACCCCTAAACATTTATAAAGAGCAACAGACAGTTGATTTATAATCATTATTGCAATTCACATTCTACAACATTTAAAAAAAAGAAGCTACGATCTGCAGCAGATTTGCAGAAACTGATGATGTTTCAACTTATAATTTTTGTAATTTGTAAAAAATTAAATAAAACTATAATAATAGTAGTCGTTGATTGGGTAATTAAATTTATGCCCCCCTCTAACTGGAATCCTGGCTACGCCCTTGCACGTATATGCCTACATGTAAAAAAATTATTATACAAATACACGTGATTTATCCTCGGTTAAATTTAATAATCGACCTATTCCATCTGTATCAACAATTCACAAGTTTGTGAAAAAAATTGAAACTATAAGTAAATTTATAGCAGGTATTCAAGAAATTCTCCATTTTGCTAAAAACAATAGCCCAAACACAAACTGTGCGTAAACTGACGCCACTGTAAAATGTTTTGATAATACTCTCTTCATTACAATATTCAACATTATTATTCATAGTAATTAGTTAAATACGTGAATTGATAGCTGACAGCACATAACATTTATTTTGGCATAAACAAATTTGATCATGGCTGGTCTGTTTTGTGAATAAAATACAAATTATTTATTACAGTTTTTAAGCAATTTCCATCTTAAACAAGCAACAAATTCAAGTAATGTAGTATCAAATTAAGTATTTTTTTTCTATTATGATTTATACCACTACCACTACCAGTTCAAACGGCAAGCAGAAATCTGCATATATACGATTTCCCACGCTATTTCCCTATGTTCGAACCTTAAGTGAAACACTCAGTAGAGTGCATGATTAAAACAACTTTATGCACCAACAGCTATCGCACCCTGATATATCTACAAGGCTATGTTAACGAATGAATTGAATATTACGTGGGTTCGACAAGTGCAGACGACTGGTGTGATCTTATCCTGTCTCAGTTTTTAGGCAGGGTCCTCTGTTTGTGGTGTCGAAGAATTCGAATACTTTTATTACCCTTTTGCTGCAAGCGGATGTTTCTTCGACGAAAGTGTTTAGCCTTTTGTCCAAACGCTCTGCGTCATCCTACGGTTTTGTTCTTTTGCAGTTCACAGATGGCGCAAGGCTGCCGAGATATGAATTTTCATTTCCCTGCGTTTTACAACGGAATTTCGGATACAGTTTGTCACTTGCGACATCAATTACTCAGTTTATGATACTACTCAATTACTTGCGGGTAGCGTTGCATTGAAAACTAGTTACCCGCTACAAAATTAATATAAAGTGCATAACGTCACGTTAATACAGCGTTTCAATGACACTGAAAACTTTTATTTGAATTGGCTGAATCATTGATGCCTCTAGGTAATATAAGTTTTAGCTAGCCGCTATTTTAGCGACACTTTGTACAAAAACTCCGTAATATTTTAGTATGGATTGATAATGTTAGTTTATTTCTTCACTGAGTTTAGGTGGAGTCTTGCACAGTCGCAGCAACTTCTAGAGTTCTAGAGCGTGTGTTTTAGTTTAATAAATATCTATCACTAAAATGACATTTCTAAAAACTGTTTGACATACACATCTGAAGAAAATATCATGCTGTGAAAAAGGCAAACTACACCGACGCGACGTGGTAAGAAACTGCCTCTATAAAGAGAGATCGTGATATGTTGCAGCTTTTCTATTTACAGTCATTACACCTTCATAAGCAGTAATAAGTCTGCCTTTATTATGGCTCCTAATGACATCCAGCGAAGCTCCTCGAAGAAGCTGGCCTGGCAAAACGCAGCAGTATCCAAAACTCATTACGGCAGCAAATACGGAGGCTTTATTAAAAATCGGGCGCAATATGTATGCACGTCCTTTTGAAGCGGTAATCAAAGCCGGATTTCTAGGTTTAATATGGAGAAGCACATGCCATGCAGATGCACGTACTTTTAAAAGCGGTTTTGTCCGGGAACCTTGAAATAAATGAACTATTTCGGAATATTTTTCCACGACCTCTTTGTCCGCACCCGAATTCCGAATGGAAACTAGCCCTACTACCACTTTAGCCTTTCATTCGCAGGTCCTGAACAAAGGCGGAATTAGGTCTAGCTGGAGTGCGTTTTGAGTTATTATGCACACGTTTTCGGATAGTCCCCAGAACACCGCACATCAATTTAATGGCTGGCAGTTCTTCCGACTGATAAGACACTTCGTGTTAATTTGTATGGCAGCTCTTAATGAGGGCTGCAATAGGCACGTAGCTCAGCAATTATAATTGTGCCGCTCCATTCGGTTGTTTCGTAAATAGACTGAGTGCGCTTGTTTTCAAACCTAGGAAACCTGTCTAGCACTAGCTTCGCCTGTGGATCCCACGTCACCTGCCCGGATAAACTTGAAACTTACATTAACCTCTCACAGTTGATAAACTGCAGTTTATACCTTCTTTGAAAACACTTCAAGAATATCCTTCATCTGCGATATTGCCGTAATAAATAATTGTTTCTTTTATTACTTCCCTTATTGCGTTCCTTAACTGGAAGATACTCTTCTCAATATTGATCAAAATGCGTGCTAAGGTATTGTCATCGGTCATAGCCCTTTGATTTTTTTTTATGGGAAGTCTCCCTCTAAGTAGTAGTGAGTAATATCAGATGTGCGGTTTATATCTTTGAACATTAAAACCCCAAATAAAAGGCGAAGGCACATAGGTATGGAAGAATTTATCCAGAATAGATGGCACCTCATCAGCATAATCGTCAATGAGTATTTTTTGTTTTCCTAATGAACTATTGATGAATTCGTAAAAGACTATAGGTTCGCTTCTAGATCCTAGTACCCTTTCGCAGTGCTCATAAATTTATGTTGTTTTGCAGTAACAAAATCCATTGGACGAAGGGTGACTGCCAAATAGGGAAACTACTCTACTGTTTCCAATCTCTCATTGTTGAGTTTGATATTAAGAGCTTCTGCATAATCTTTAGCTATTTTTTTTATCCTAATGTTGTATATAGGCTGCTGCAAACATATTCAATATTATTTGAAGTTCTCTCTCAGAATGGGCAGCTATGACAGCATCATCGGCATATTGGAGATTTGTAGTTGTCTTGGTTCTGGTTTAAAAAGATCAATTCGATCAATTAGTTCAAATCTGGTGGACAGTTCTTCTTCGACTAGGTGTATTATATTTGCACCAAATTGCACAACCGCGGTTTACTACTATCTTAACTTCTAAAGGTTCCTCCGATTCACCAATTATCTACAATACTTCCACAGTGTTCCCTAATTTATAGAGTCAATACTTATGTAAAAAAAGAATAGAAAGAGTGGTTTTGTTATTGTAAAAAGGTTTTCTGAATCTGAATTGATGAAAATATCATATCCAGTGTATCTGGAGATGGTCGGAATTCGCATTGCGACTCTAGTTAGGTATTTCCAGCTAGAGATAACCATCTATTTAGTAGTAGATACCGGTATAATTACCACCCATTTACGTCTTTTCTTTAAGAAGGTTGCAATAAGAAAATCCTTTAGTTTGGCGGGATTTCTATCTTGTTCCAAATTTTATGTATAAGTTGGTGTAGCTGCTTTATTAAGTTTCTTCCTATATTCTTGAATAATTCGTCAAGTAGTTTTTTAAGTATTTGTGCGTATAACATGTAGACTACAGAATTAATCGTAAATGTGAAAACACGTAAAAAACTCACAGTAAAAACTTCGACGTACTTACTACTCCTCGTAGTATTCGTCGAGAGTGTCTTCGAAGAAGAATTTGCCTACTGTATCGGCTAGGAAAAGGCATTTGGTAAAGTGCAACACGAGACGCTGAGGAAACAACAACGCATAGTTTGATGGAAAAGCTATCAATGTAATAAGCAATTTCAGCTGGAATCAAACAGGTAGGAAATAAAACAATTGAAGTTATTAAAATTAGAAGCGCATTCCTCTAAGGTCAAACATATTTACATATCTCTATTCTGTTGAATTTATTATTTTACCTTCTTTTGTTCTACTAGTTGTTATGGGGGAATGCCTAGGCACGACTTGTTAAATTTAAAATTGTGTCTTAGACTGAAGGAGTAGGTGCTCGTTTGCGATATTTAAGTAATAGTAGCTAAAGGGGCAAAATCTTGTTATGGTGATGGGCGCCACACTTCAAGTGTAATTAGATTAAATATTCAATTATCTACAGATGTCGTTGCACATCTGTGTTGACATATTTTGTTTATCGTGCGCTGGCTTCTTCTGTTAGCATTTTAGGGCTGTTCGCACGCATTATTTCTACCCTGGCTTAAATTTGCTGTAGTTTGTTAGTGATTTATGTGAGGAAAATGCAGTCCATTTATTTACTCGCGTGTCGCGGAACTTTATGGGTTGCACTTCGAATATTAATGGGTTTTGTCTTTCCATCGCACTTGCTTGCGGAATCGAATCAGCGTCACGGATTGAGCCCCAGACCGGTACATTTTAAAGCCGACCTTGGAGTCATAACGTTTGTGAGCTGTTAGTTAGTTTGGCAGACGAGTTTGTAGTGGCATTGCTGAGTTCCTGTCGTGAGTTGAAAGTTTTCGCTGCGATTCCCAAATTCGCAGTAAAAGCCGATTTAGATGCAGTTGATCGTTGGGCCGTTGATTTGCTGAAAATACTTGCTGCGTCCCCGCTTGTTCTGGTGACTGATTGTGCAGCTCGCTGTTGTTTGCTTTTTAGTGGCGCCTTGCATCATTGAGGGGAGTATTAAAACACGAACTTTGTATTGCAAAGGTGTGTCTTGGAAGCTTGAATGATCGGCTAGTGTTGTTGTAAATGTGTAATTCTTTGCTAATTTAATGTGTCCAGCGACGTGTTGGCCATTTAGAAATAGAGCTCCTTTAATTAATGGTCACAATAGAGTGGACTAAATTTGTACCTTCGACTGTAGCGTGGGTCGCGCTTGTGATTTATACGAGTGCTCAAATTAATTGATGAACATTTTGCGTCATATTTATTGTTGTTGTTAACATAAAGCGGCGAGGAACGAAACCCAATTATTAAGAGTATTATTAATAATATAAACCTGCTGATTTGTACTATGGTTTGGTGGACGGCTAATGCAAGTAATTGATATGTCAAACCTTTCGGGTCGTAGAAAATTGGCTATGAAGTGAGTTTAAGAGTGCTCGTAAGTTCATGGAGTTACCTTCTTCTTCTTGAAGTGTCTATCCTCTATGGACGTTGGCTATTATGTATGCCTAGATCGACGGCTGAATGAAATTAGGCAGCTGAAGATATACCGGTCCACTATGGTTCTTTATACAAGATGTTCGGGGACGACCAGGTCCCCTTTTTCCTTTATTAACCCTGCCCTGAAGAATTACTTGGAAAAGGAGGTATTTCTCGTTACGCCCGACGTGCCCAAACTATTGTATATTCCTGTTCTTCGCTGTTAGTACAGTTTCTACATTTTTCTGTGCCCGCTCTATTATTGTGTTATTGAGAATATAGGAAGTCCAGGGCACTCTAAACATCCGCCTGTAGCACCATAGTTCAAATGCGTAGAGGCACTTGCACCAAACGTTAGTTACTGTTAACGCCTCCGCGCCGTATACAGAGAAAACGTAACATCGGTCCGCTTAAACATCAGCTACGTGAATTTCATACCACACAGAAAGAAAAGAAACACAAATACAGGTTACATTTTTCCTTTATGTAACATTTACTGGCGACCAGTGATCGGAGGCTGAGGGCTTCACTGATGCATTTAGTGTTAGGAATTCCGACGTGAGCTGAAGATATACAGTTCGTCCCGCGAACGTTGTATCCGATGGCATCAAACGTTTCATCACCATCCAGGGAGCAGACACCGCTTACCGTATTGCCTTTTAACCTTGTGTCGTATTTTAATGTGAGCGATAAATAAAGTCGCTGTGCTGTAAATGCTGCAAGTTTTAGATTTATGCTTTTTATGAGGTGCCTCTAAACTTTTCGGACTATATTTTAAACACCTGTATTTTGTGCCATATAGTATTGAATTTGTGATTAATTATACTGTGATACCAGATTTGTGACTCTTGTTTTGGTTACTACTACCTGTGCATGATTTGAGCTTTGCATTATGTGCCCCTTCAGCGCTATCTGCCAGAAGTACGGTGTCGTCAACGTATCGTAAGTGGTTAGTAATTTCGCCGTTTATATTGCTACCATCTTTGCACTTTATATTGGTATCTCCAGTGGCAGTAGAGTGGCTTTACTAGCCCTGGGCAGTTGCGAAATTACCTCAGGTGTGGTATTGCAGTAACGTGAAGCTGTCCAGCATATCTCACAAAATAATGTCGTAAAGCAAGGGCTGTTATTACAGCGCCCTCACCAAAGATAGCCAAACATTGCTTGCAACTGTCCCGAAAAATCTTTCGACTAGTCGTGGACACTGCACTATAAACCAACATATGCACAGGATGGGCATAGTGAACAGCCCAAACTGCCGCGGATACAACGAGGATTACGAGACGGCAGAACACGTTCTGTGCTACTGCCCAGCTCTCGCAAGAGTCAGAGGATCCATGTTGGGGCACTTCCGGCCCGATATGGTCAGAATCAGCAACACTTCGGTTGCGGTAGTCCTTAAATACATGAAAAGGATTGAATGGGTTGAGTTACAGCTGGGAGGTAGCACAATGGGCCCACTTAATGCGGCCTAAGTGCGTGTGAGGTAACTCACCCTCCACATATAATCCAGAATCCAGAATTAATATCATCTTGTACTTCATGCAGTGCTTCTTTGAAGAGATTCTCGGAATACACATTGAACAGTTGGGACGAAAGTACGCAACCCTGGTGCACCCCTCTTCTCATATAGAATTCTGTAGCACATTCTTTTTCTAGGCGAATAGTCACTTTCTGTTCAGTATACAGATTTATTTTTAAGCGGATGTCTTTATCATCTAGCCCGGAAACAGATAGTTTCTGATGTTCTGATGGAGTTGTCGGTTGTATTAAAAGATTATTTGGCGCCCCCTGGTAATTTTGTATATTCTTTACTACTTATGTAATGTAGCTGGTCGGCCCTCCAATATTTCAATGTGGCTTGAACGTTTGTTTGCTACGATTTGAAGCTGGTCAGAGTAATTGATTATATTTTAGTCTGAGGATTCGTTTGCCGTTTGTAGTAATATAATCTTTTTACGCGAAGTAGGTGGCAAAGCGTTGGTAGTATAAAGCTACTAAAAGCTACATAAATTTGGAAACATACTGAGAATTTATGTGAAAATAAAATCAGATGTATCTATCTAAATGTTCATGAAGAACGACCTGATTTCAAAATTACATCTTGCTGGCATATTATACAGTAAAGTGAAACTGACCCTCAAGCTCACGCTTTCATTTTAAAGTCTAAAACAAATTCAGCTAACCAAATCTTTGAGCGTTTACCACTTTCCCGATAGCTCTCACACAATTTTTGTGTTCGTAATATTATTTACATAAACATCTTCCCCAACCGAATGAAGTGGAAAGAATAAGATTGGAAAATGCCCGTCTGCCCCCAAAAAACTCAACCCCTGATAAGCACGTGCTCCTCTCAATATCTTAAAACCATACAGAACAACTGTTACTTTATGAACACCTGCTCTTTCCTGCCGGAGTCGATCTAACACGTGACCTAATTCGACGATAATTGATTCTTGAACTTATTCCTCGGCTCCCTGCAGCTGTTGGTACTCTCCCAGGACGTTTATTCTAGTTGAAAGTAATAGTCGCCGGCCTTTGTGCCGTGATATTCTTTTCATATACTGCCGAGGCTCAAGCTTAAGAGCTAGATTAGTTATTTCAGAGTCGCAGGGAGAAGCATAAATGTATATTATAGCGTTTGACTTCTGTTTGAATGAGGTAATATAGATCTGGCAACATTATAGTGCCAGAAGAGTAACAATCATTGAACTCTTTTATTCTCAACACTTCTTGACTTTTGCTCCGTGATGCAATGTAGTTCACTTGTTCAACCCCGCTTGAACTACTGCTATCTACGTTTGCATACAACACAACATACTTGCTTTTGAGTATGCTTAGGTGAGTGGTTTCTGTAGAACCCTTCAGGTCTTTTGACCGCGCTGCTGTAGCGGATTTAAAAAGGCCCGCTAAAATCAACGTTTCTGTTATTTCCTTTGACTAGGATGACTATTATCCTTCATGGACCCTCCAACAGCGTTCAGTATATTGCCTACTATCTCCCTTTAAGAGGTGAAATATAATTATATGAAAGCTTATTGAGCATTGTGTAACTCTACGAAACAGCCTGGAAATTTCTCATTCTAGTGGTTATTACTGCAGTTCAGATTTTAGACGTTCAATATAGGAAAACTTCAAATAGCGCATTCACTCAACTCTAATTTTAAACCGGTTGAATCGTTAAAACAGCAGTAAAAAACTTCTCGAGTCAAAGTTTCATTTCAGCAAACCGCTAGGTAATTCCACATCAAAACGCAGATCTAATAATACCGCGTATAGGCAGACAAATATTGCATTTCACAACTTTGCAAATAGTTCCCACACTCCGCTTAGCTTACAGCACCAATCACCTCCCGATCTGAGGGCCCGAGAGCGCGACCTCTTATCAATAGCTTGGCATCACAATTTCGGGCAGATTTATTTCGGTTATGAGCAGATTGCTTTGTTCCTGAATGTGCTCCAGGAGCTCGGACAAACGAATTCAGATTGCTCGCTATAACGACGGGATCCAATAAATACGAAAGCAAAACGATACACAAAACGAACCGATATTGAAAAGTTTTAGCCAAATAAAGGGCGGGAGGCAGCCGAATATCGTGGCGTTGCATTCTTTCAAGTTGCTGGTTAAGTTGGGGTATTCGGAGATATGAATATTTATTTCACTTGAAACTTCGTAACGACACTGAAGCTATAAATGGATCCGAATGCCGGCATCTAAATTCAAATCCGGATAGTGCCGTCCAGTTTCTAAAATCAGTCTGCTTAATGAAATGCTTCTGCTATCTGGATGATCTAGTAAATAGTTAGTTTGGATTTAAATTAAAACGCAGAAATTATAGAACGTTCTCTCAACTTCAATCTAATCAATCTCAAGGTAAAGATATAAACCTTTCACATCAGCCACAGCTAAAATAATCTGACCCGCATCAAATTACTTTTAAACTACCAGGACGAATGGCTTCACAGTGCCCAAATGTAGATAGAATAAAACAGTATTGACGGCAAGTTAGCCACGGCTCTAAATAGTGATTAGCATATCCAGACGGGGATGATCCCAAAATTTAGGTCCCGTAGTCGGTAGTTAATAAATATTATAAACATATGCCGCATATATATGGTATATGTTAAAGGCAACTTGTAGAATTCATGCGTTTTATATAAAAACTAGGCATTATATCTGTAATAATATTTAAGACACTATATATAATCCATATTGAGGTGTAGGCATTTTATAAAATGCATGTTTTAGAGTAAAGTTAGCACTCATTAGCCAAATTAGCCAACATCAGGCAACGACCGGTGAACATTATCAAAGGAAGGCCAACTCATGTAAGGATGCATATAAGAAGCACAATCAACGGCTGCAACTAACCTAAGCAAGCTGGAATGACACATAGACTGGAAAAGAGCATCAGCTATAGCGGTTTATTATACATATTGCATTTAGACTTGATTACTGAGATGACTATAAAATTTAGAACACCCTCTACTCGCTGATACGAAAGTGGAGTCAATATTAAGTGATATGGTGGCGGAACACACCGTAATGTTATTCGGATATAAATCGAAATGTAGTTCTGCTATATTTCAAAGGAGGGTGAGAAAAACTTCAAGCTAGTTTATGTTTGTCAATCGGTTTATATCCGGTGAAAATCGTAGTTTGCTATTAGGACGTTAAAAAAAGGAAATTTACATCGCATAAGACAAAAGCTGCCACTACCCACCCTGATTCTACGTTCGTTCTATAATCGCTGCCCGCAGCTCGGACTAGAAATTCACAAATTTTTTCTGCTAACTTATAACCAGTGGCTGTCTCCGTAAATTTCGAAACGACAACAATTTATAGCCTTAAAAGCTAATACATGCCTCTTATATGCATTTAACTAATATCTGATTGAATCTGAGTTATTACACGAATTTCTGTTGGCGAAAACGGTATACATAATTTCGAATCATTGGAATTCACAGATCGCATGTTATATCAGCTGCAGATTCTAAAGGCGCATAGAATGTGCGAAACTTACAAAATAATCATGAAAATAGCTGTAGGTATCATCTTGCTGTCATTTAGTAGGTTACAAATACACAGTAGATACAGCGCTTGACTTCAATATAGTGTTTTGGGGACATCTAACTGGTATTGAATCCATGTCAGAACATGTGTCACCTTATTTAGTTCTAATGTAGCTGCTAGAAAGATAAACTGGAACTTTTTGTGACAAGTCGAACAACACTATTTTCTTTGGAGAGTTTTATATAAGATCGGCATGTCGATGTACCTAGTCAGCTGTAGAATTTTGGAGGATTTCTAAAATCTGTATAATTAACAAAGCTGGATGTTAGTCCAAGTAGTCCAAGTTTCTAGACTCTGCAGTGGAATTCATTGAAAAAGATATAAATTTTCGGGATCGGTGCGTCTGTTCGATATTGTGGTCACTGGGATCCCTACAATATTTCTCAGAACTCAGACTTTTTTTATGATCGTTAATGCCAATTTGCAGACCTTTCGCGAAGTGATTTCTGGACGCTACCCGTGGTGATGCTTCTGCTACAATGTAATTAAGTAGCCAACACAATACAATAGTTTCTGAAACGATCTTGCTATGATATTTTTGGGGAAGCGATCTCTTCTTGTTGACATAATTTGGGACATACCATGTATTGAGGGCTACTTTGCAATATGATTCTAGCTGGAATATTTCCCAAAGCTAATATCGCAGCATCCAACTTATTTGCTAAAGTATATTAAAATGATCGGTAAACTACACATGCAAAATTCCTCCTCTAAGTACATGACGTAGTTAAAATTGGCGGTAAATTACACATGCAAATAAACTCAAATAGAATCCGATCAACAGTGAAATATGTAAACCAAGAGAAAGTTCAACTCCCGAGCATCGCATAAAATCTTAACCGGGTTGTAACTTAAACACGGCGAAAAGACGGCTTCCCAAAGCTCTTTTCAAGAATAGACAAGGATACTTGGGAAGTATCTACGGGTATTCAACATAAATCCACCGCGCGTTAAACAGAAAGCTTTAACATGGCTTTTCGTAATGCCGAAAAGGGTGAGACGATACATTAATGTGTGCTGAGTCGATGACGCTGTCAGTATACCGGGTGACAATGAGACTAGGGCCATGCTTATATCTTCTTTATTTATGGATCGATTTGGATAAAATTTTATACCAAGATATTAGACATAATTTATGATTGGCTGATAGATATAGTCAAAATGGCTGACTTCCTGTTATACCGGAAATGATACCAACTTTGATTTTTTAAATGGAACACCCTGTATATTTTATGTTTTTCTAATTCTATGAGTCAAATTACATATAATAGTCTTGCCAAATGTCAATTTTTGTAAACAAAAAAAATATGTTTTCAATTTTTATTTTTTACCATAGAAGGCCTTGACTTGGAATTTTTTTTTCTAATTGACTCTAGCAACTCTTAATAATAGCTATTTTATCAATAAGCTCAATAACAAACCTTTAATAAAAGAATATAATTTGCTAAACTCGTTTTTTAAGAAAAAGTCACTTTTTTAAATGGCACCTACTAAGGGCCATTTTGCCATTAGATAGAAAATGTCATTACCAATCTAACGATATGCATCATGCACTACTTTATCTTTATCTGAAACTGAAAATTAATAAAAAAATATTTTTTTCTTTAAAAGAAATTGAAATTTGGCAGGACTATTATATGTAATTTGACTCGTAGATGCAGAAAAATATAAAATACACAGGGTGTTCTATTTAAAAAAACAAAGTTAGTATCATTTCCGGTAAGACCGGAAGTCAACCATTTTGACTATATCTATCAGCCAATCAGAAATTATGTCTACTATCTTAGTATAAAATTTTATCCAAATCGATTCATAAATAAAGAAGATATAAGCATGGCCCTAGTCTCATTGTCACCCGGTATAGAGCGTAGCTAGACAGAATACAGAGCGTTGCTTTAAACTTACAAGTCTGCGGTTTGGGGAGCTGTAATATTTTATAAAGGTCATAATTTGCCTAACCGGCACTATAGGGCTTCCCAAGAGGCTATGTTTATGGAACTAAATAACACTGCGTCATCTCTACTCTGTGCTCCATTACATCTGGGCTACTTTCGACGATCTATTTCCTCCCGCTCTTAAGCGAGAAGAAATTCGAATATACGAATCATGCGGCTCCCTTAGGCACATGTATTTATAAGATAGGGGTGCGGAGATTTCCAGACAATTCTTATGTGTTTTCATAATGCTAGTTTATTATTACCAAGTCTCTATAGAGTATTTGGTTATTCTTAACACTTCACAGGTGGATATCCTGGCTTTTGACGATTGCGACTGCACAAATTAAATTTATACATTAATAATGTGCTAAATAGAATTTATATGCCGCCACCTTTAGTCACAGTTGACTCCTGACCTCCAACGATCATGGAGACTTGGCCGAAAGAACAACGGCCCAGCGATGCGGGGGTACGCGAGCAGCTAGCGATGGCGCCTCTCTACCTCAATTTCTCCAGGTGATAGGCCAGATAGTGAGGACCAGGAAGGTACAAGAAGAATATGCGCAGCATGTTAAAGACAGTTGCTTCCAGAGACTTGGAGATCCAGTTTCACCGTGAGGAACCACCCGCCCTAGGACCCCTTGGCTTGTGTTCCGCTTCCTCCAGCGAGAAAGATTGCCAGCCGAGCTCAAAGCCGGGATTTGACCTTTACAGGGGAGTTTTCGCCAGAAACAACATTCGAAGCCGTTTCTCTTTAGCGAAATGGGCCCTGCACAACAAACCGGGCTTCGCCTTGCTCTGAAGGACAAACCGTCGCCGCGCCGATACGGGATCTACCAGAAGAAACCCTCAGAGCTTCAGATACCCTCTTGAACTCAAATCATAAAACCGTTCTTCTGGCGGCCGATTTTGACACCAAAAATCCCTAAAGCCAATCCATAATCTACTCTTTAGGCCGCCGCTTTCAGTAAAAGAAAATACCTCTAGAAGCCGTCCTTAAACCGTTTTCTACGCCATCAAATTGGCACTTTTAAGAACCAGAAGGGCTCCCCACAATTATGTTAAGCGCTACCTGATAAGAACGTTCTAAGCCTAATCACCATCGTAGCTAGTCAAAGGTACCACTTACGTGGAGACGCTTTCTCCAGACTATCGGTATGCTCTTGCAGGAAGCCAGTTTTTAGATTCGATTATCCGAGTAACCTTGGGCTGCCTTCAAATGGAAATTTAACCCTGTAGGTAACTCGCTGAGCAGAGCACATTGCCACTACATTTCCACATCTAAGAAAAGAAGCTTGAGGATTAACCACTTCTAAAATAACCCTCACGTACCCAACGATATATGGGAACAAACTCAGCCCTCTAGTTACTTTAAGATTTGCTCTCAGGCAGCACCGTAGCGCAGAGCAGAGACGGAACTGGAACTACTTAGGCGGTCGGCCGGTGTCTATTAATCCGAATTTTGTATATCTAATGTACACTGTACATCCGTTTTATACTAAAGTTTATTTACGAAACATGAAATATGAAGGAAATAATACTTAAGCTTTCAAAAGCGTTATGAATCTAATCACTCAGAGCAATTTATGAATCCTTGGCTCCTGAGTTTATAGTTGTGCGAAAACACAATAAAATATAAAAAAATACGAGGCGTGAGAACCTTGCTTGCTGTATTTTCAGAAATTAAGTTCTTTCTGGTCGTTTGCATAGGCGTTTCAGTTCTGTTTTAACGCGTCAATACCCATCTTCTATTACTGGTATCTTACGTAATACACGCCTTTTCCATTTTCCCATCGTTCCTCTGTTTTTAGTTATAGTACGTGGCTTACAGCCATTAGTTGCTTTAATGAGGTTTTGTAAATTGCCAACTTCTTTGAAAATGGTAGCTTGAATTTAAATATGCATAACAATGAGAAAAAAGGTGTACTTTTGGCTATTAGGCAATACTTGTCGTTTGCTTTTAATTACGGTAGCTAATTTAAGATTCCAACTGTATACATTTCTGTTATGAGTAGAAATTCTAATCTATTTTGTAAAATTTGATAGAATTTCCCAGTAAATTGGATAACTATGTGTTCTCGTTCATTTATTTTGAAATCGAGTTCAAAGTAGTTCTATCTTCTTCGGACCTACTTTTAGCTCCCTTTTAGATTGAGCATCATTAGATTAATACTCTACTATGTGATATAACTTCGCTGATGTTCAACATATCAATTCTTTGTTACCTTCCTGTTAATGTTGAATAGCTACCTGTTTGGTCTTGCTCTTTGACCGCAACGAACTACAGACTCTTTCATGACCTCGTGATGGCTTTCTCGGTTTATTATTCTAACATAGATTTTTTTAAATTAATAAGATCTTGTGATAAGTTACATTTACAGAATTTTTCAAATATATATTGGGTTGTAAACATTTCAACGACGGTTAACTTTCCCTGTCTGAACGTTGTCTATGTAATCCCTTATAATGCATTTTTCTTACAACAACTAATCATTAGTGGATTAGCGGATTATTCGAATCTCATTATTTTTAATAGCGAATAAAAGGCTGCTTTATAACATAACAGAGATAGTTTAAAGTTAGCTTTTAATCCCATGTAAAAAAATCATCTCATACATTCAATAATTTGATGTCAGCAGCTTCAAAACAACTAGCAAGGAGTGTTGTTGTTGTGGTTATTATTCTAGCCAAGCAATTTAATATTCGAATGGTGTTGAAGATGAAATTGAGCACGTTAGGGAAATTTCTCCAGTGCCTGCATTAGAAGGCTATAAAGAACTATAATAATTTACTACCATTACAGAGATAAGAGTTACGCTGAATGTTACTCACTGGCATAATCCTGTGCAAAACACAGTATATCTAAGCATTCCGGCGAGAAATGGCAGCAATAGCTCGTTACCAGGGAATTATATGCTCGCCTCAGTTTTTAAATTGGACTAAATGACATAGTTCTGCTGATATGCGCCGTTCTCGAACGCACCCACCATAAACATGCAAATGGCTCGGAACGGAAAGAAAATATTTGCGCTGCAAAAATCTCAGTTTACACGAACGTGCAATTAAAAGCTCTCCCGTTGCACACCTCCGATTTGCCGGATCGCCCCGGGATTATTAAATTGCGCCCAACCTCATTGTCCGCAGCCACTTTCGCAGTTGCAATTTGCATTTAAATTCAAAACATTGAGCACAAAGGATAAATAAAGGAGCAAGAATTACGTGCATTTTGCGTGCACAATGGCCCGAAGTGTAAGCTCAGTGACCACTTCGAATACGACGGCAATTATTAAGCCACTGCATTTACATAATCGTATGCAAAGCGAAAAATGCTGACTGCTTTCATGGTGCACGCATGCCTAATTGTCGTGTGTCTGAAAGAGTTTAATTTTTAAGGCACTCATTTAACGTAGACGATTATAGTGCATATTTGATTGTTACGCTGTTGGTTGTATTTGCATTGACAGCGTTCGAATGATATCCAATTGTCATGAAACCTGAAAAAGTTATATACACTAGTCAAGAACAACCGAACATTTCTAAAGCGGCATTGATTACGGTACAAACATGCTAACTTCGAATTTAAGAGAAATAATTTGGGGAAATGCATGGTTTTTTTGTACAATACGTTCCATACATCTTAATATTTCAGTAATTAATTGCCCTGTTTGTCCAATTAGTTAACTGGGTAAACATGAAACCCCAGTAATTACGTCAGTTCGTAACGCGATTTACAGACGTACGCACATTATTTAAAGTCTATGCTTATACCACTGCTCGAGGCGAATTCTTATTGTTGCGAATACCAAGCATTTTACATGGAAGAATGCGGACTGCTGAGGTGCATACTAAGTTGGCCGTCGATTACTTAATCTAATCTTGGAAGGCGGTATGTGTGCAAAATTACCGCATCCAATACTGCGGAGAAGTCCCGTCTTTCCTTATCGCTGGTTTTTCCGTCGTCGGTCATCGCAAATGCATTTTTGAGTGAGTTGCAATTCGCTTACCCGCTTTATACACGATAAAAAAATAACGTTTACTCTATCAAACGCTGTCTTGTGACACTCGCCAACACTTTATAAGCAGTAAATTATTTATGGCAAGATATTTCGCCGCTTCTATGTATTTACTATTAGGGCGAACCTACATATCACACTCAGCAGTCGCAGGAACGTGCAGCCGCAGCTGAGAGTGGCGACTAAATCTCGACTTGGAAGTAGCAGCGAAAGATGCTTTGACCATACCGTCATCTTTCGAACAGGCTCTGGACATTTCATTTATCGTGGCACACACCCAGATTGAAATTCACAATACGCTCACAGCGCAAGCTCGGCTCTACGAACTTTTTATTATATTAAAATTCAATTATATATATAATAATCTTTATTTAGTTATAAACTATTTTAAGATTTACAATTGTTTACACATTTACTTAACTAATAATTTTTCTTAACATAATCGCTTAGTTTTTTTTAAACTCATAGATATTTTTAGTTGCTTTAACTTCAATTGGAAGATTATTAGAAATTTTGAAGCCTTTATAAAAGAAACAATTTTGGGAACTGCTTTATGTAAGTTTGGGTAATCTAACATTCTGCCTATTTCTAGTACTATAATTATGAATATCACAACCATAAACTAAGTTTTGGGTCATATATTCAGGTAACAGGTTATTGTCTGCTTTAAAAACTAACAACACAGAATTGAAATAATAAGTTGCTTCATACTTAACCATTGTAAACAATCTAGCATCGCAGAAATTCTTGTATATTTCGAACAGCGTAATATAATACGCATTACCCTGTTCAGCTATTTTTGCATTCTAGCCAATTCTTGTTCATGACATAAAAATAATATACTAGAGCAGTAATCGACATGCGGTGCGATGATTGTTTTGTAAATCATAATTTTAGACTGTTTTTTAAGCTTATTAGAAATTCTACGGAATAAGCCTATTTTTTTAACTACCTTTTTAATTACATAATCTACGCGTGCTTTGAAGTGTAATTTATCATCTATAATTACTCCTAGATATTTAACTGGAGGTACTTGTTCTATTTCTAAGTTTTCAATTTTAATTTTATTAACCGATTCTGCATTAGTACCTGATAAAACTATTGCTTTCGTTTTTGCGATATTCAGTTTCAGTTTATTACATTTCAACCACTTCGAAATTATTTCTAAATCTATATTAATTTTATTAATAGCATTTCCAACATCTTCGTCAGTAACTGTCACTAATGTATCATCTGCAAACAGATTTATGGTGCAATGTTTTAGATTCAATTCCAAATCGTTTATATACAAAATAAACAATAATGGACCCAAAAAAGAGCCTTGGGGTACACACAAGTTTTTTTCCATGTAGCTTGACTGGCAGTGATCGAAGTGTGTAGTTTGTAGTCGATGAGTGAGATAACTTTGAAACCATATATTTTCGTTACCACGTATTCCATATTTATGTAGTTTATTCACTAACCGCTGCCTGCCGATAGTCTCAAATGCACGTTTATAATCTAGAAAAACAACAACTACACTTTTATTTAATTCTAAGTCACTTTTTCAATTCATGAGAACCAAGTTTAACGCCGTTTCGCACGAATGATTAATTCTAAATTCTGATTGGTTTTTACTTATAATGTCATGTTCATCTAAAAAGTTTTGGAGTTGATCTTTCACAATAAGTTCGATAATTTGCTCGTATACCGGTAACACATTTATTGGTCGAAATTCTTCGCACTTGTTAGTTAATTTAACTTTAGGTACTGGAACAACTCTAGATATTTTCCATGATTCTGGAAAGCACCCTGTTCCGAGAGACTGATCTATTAATTTAACAAATATCTCACCTACAACTGGTAAGGCATTTGCAATTACAGCAACTGTAATATGGTCGAAAGAACCCCTTCGTTTAATTTTAGCTATTGATTTTATAATATCATTTAATGTAATTGTCTTAAATTTAAAAGTACTGATATTATCCGGAAATGTGGCTTCTTCAAAGCGGTCGTTTATAATAATGGACTTGTTTAGCTCTAATATACTATTTATAAAGTACTGATTAAATTTATTAGCAATATACTGGGCATTGCTAATTTCTTCTCCGTCAAATAAAATGTTTGAAGAGGTATTTGTTTGTCCTTTCATTAAAAAATTGACAATTTTCCACATCTTCTTCGGATTTCCACGACAGCTATCTATTCTATTTTCATAATATTGGTTTTTCCTGTCCTTAATTTTATTGCTATAAAAATTCTGAATACGTTTATAGTTTTTCCAGTCCTGCATGTTTTTTGTAAATTTAGTTGTCTTGTAGAGTTGATTGGAGCTTACGTAAATCACAGCTAAACCATGGGGTGTCAGTTTTAAGTGTAATTGTGTTGTTGTCAATGAGACCATTTACGGAATTTTGTATTCTGCTGACCACATGTGTGGCAAGATTGTTTATATCTTTACTATCTAATGATGTGACCCAGCTACATTTGTTTAGTTTATCAAGCAGTTTTTGTGAGGAGTAATTAGCGAACGTTGTGATATTAACTCTTTCAAAATTGCTGTTATACCGCGCAACCTTTCGTAACTTGACATAGATTGCATTATGTTCAGAAATTTGTGGAATCTGCACATTGCAAAATACATTGTCTTGATTTATTAAAACGAGGTCAATGGTTGTATTGGAATTTTTTGTTGAGCGCGTAAATTCGGTTACGACTTGATTTAAACTCAACGTATTTATTAATTGTAGGAGCTTGCTTGTGTAGAATGAATCTTTAAAGATATCCCAGTTGAAATCGCCTAGAATTAAATGCTTAGTATCGTCTGGGATTGTATCGTCGTACCATTTTTCAAAGTGATCTAAGAATCTTACAGTACCGGCAATTGTAGAAAGATAAACAGCAGTGTACAATCCGTACAATCTTCTTTGGGATTGTAACTTCATAGTTCTATCCAAGATTTGTTTCGGTCTTTTTCTTTAAATTCTGCTTACATCATCGTGTTTTTGAATTCAATAACAACACCACCCTTGCTAACAGTCCGTCGTCCAGATATATTTAACTCGGTAGGATCGATGGCATTTTTTATGTCTTTTTTAGCATCAATACTTTTTTGGTCCTGATTTTTGGGTTTTATTACTACGACCGGTTCGTGTTTGTTTAACTTTTATTTTTCAGCATACGGCATATCTTTTTGTTGCTCCATGATGTGACCGTAGTTTTTACGTTTAAATCAAAAGATTCAATCTGATTCTGTAATTCCTCTAGTTTGTCAGAATGCTTTTTCAATCCAGTATTGATGCCATCCAAGACTGCCGTCATGTTTTCCAACACATGTCTTAAATAGTTATTCTTCTTATCTGCACACGAGTCGCAAAACTAGCCAATATTTTTCTTTGACGCGGGTACACTGAATTCTTCTGAACTAAAGTTCACACATTTTGGGTGATACGCCTTAGTCCAGAACAGGGCAAACACTTTTCACCTTTTTTAAAATCCATAAAACACCTATCACATCTATTATAACCACCTAGTGTGGCAATAATATTGCCCGCAACGGGCAAAACAATTTGATTGAATTCACGTACGTTAAGTGTGTCAATTGTACGAATAGAATACGTCCGCGTTCCACGACAGCTAGCAGTAATAATAAACCTACTTAGCATAAAAAAACACATAGCAAAATAAGTTGGCTATAGATGTAATATGAAAATAAACACTACAGGGGATCCCGAACGCTCGTTTCAGGCTGTAAGTTTGCAAACCATAAACTTTCAGCAGCAGCCATCGCATTGGCTTTGGTTATTCGCATACAAATTATTCAACATATTTGACGCCAGTGTGTGTAAACAATATAGATGTGGTACTGTAAGACAATAATAATAATAATGGTGCGGCACTAACACCCCATGAAGGAGCTTGAGCCTGAAATATAATAAGTTTTTTCTACGACCACTACTAAAAGTAGGCCTTTTAGCGCTAGCTTGTTTCACTAAAAGTGACGTTTTATAGTTTACCGTGTTTAAAGAAATCAGCTGTTTACTTTTAGCACATGTGCTAAAAGTGAAGCGAGATTCAAAACTACAATTTCGAACTGCAAGTGAAGTTGTAAAGCTATTCTAGTTGCTTCTTGCGTTACAGGTAAAGCGTTTTTGAAATAATTAAAGCGTTATGTAATGAATACAGTCATATGTGGAGTATCAATAATTACATTTCGTAACTCACCTTGACAGCACGGGCGTGGCCAAACAATCGCCACAGCGGCGCAGGCCTACTATTCATTATGACATAAATTAAAAGCGTCGCAGATGCGAACCTTTCTTAAATCGATATTTACGGATTAATAACGGTAAAATTAAGGTCGTAGATAAAATATTTTATGCAACGCGTGCTAAAAGTCGTTTATGCGCGAGACATGTTATGAAACTCAGCCTTCGGCTTCGTTTCATAATTCGACTTTTAGCACTTGTTGCATAAATAGCTATTTTTTACGACCACTACTAAAAGTAGGCCCTTTAGCACTAGTTTTTTTCACTAAAAATGACGTTTTATAATTTAGCGTGTTTAAAGAGATTAGCTGTTTACTTTTAGCGCATGTGTACTATATAGTGACGTGAGGTTATAAACCGCAATTTCGAACTGGAACTTCTTGCATATTAGAGGTAAAGTGTTTTTTTAAATAATTAAAGCGTTATGTAATGAATACAGTCAGATGTGCAGTATTAATAATTACCTTTGATAACTGACTTTGACAGTACTGGTTCCACAAACATTCACCTGCGCGTCAAGGGCTACTGTTTATTATGACATAAATTATAACTGTCGTAGATGCAAACATTTGTTAAATCGACATCCTTTATCTAATAGACTTGTCTGTCCGGGACGCTGTTTTGTCTGTCCGGGACGCTGTTTCAACAGCCAAACCGTAAGAGATAGAGAAAAAAGTTATGAAAGTTATATGTTTGGAATGGTCATGTCAGGTCAGGAACCGAATTTCAGTCACGTGACACAAGTGTCAGTACGCTGTTTCAGCACCCAAACGGAGCTGCGACCCTCTGCGCCTTAAAACCTCGATCGGTTAGGCAACCACTTTGACAGCTTCCAGAATGTTCCGATGCGGCGCACCACTTTGACACCTTCCAGGTCTGGGTACAATTTTTATTTAATACGCGTTCTATTTGAAAAACGGTCTTTTTTGTTTTTTTAAATGAGACATTTGTCTCACTGGGTTGCTAGTTTATGGATTAATAACAATAAATTTAAGGTCGTAAAAAATATTGTATGCAACTCGTGCTAAAAGTGACCTTCGGCTTCGTTTCATAATTTTTTAGCACTTGTTGCATAAGTAGCTATTCTATTTATTCGAATCGAAACTGTAAGAATATAAGCACTTTCTTCGTTGATTGATTTTTATAATAAAGCGTAGGACTGTATTTAGTAAACCTTGAGTTGATAACATCAACCGCCATAGCAAGATATTCAGTTTTTCGAGCCTTGTGTACGGGATAAATATGAGACTATTGTTTTGGACAAAAGGTATTGATTAAGTCTCATAGTTAACCGTTTATTGGAGCTAGCGTCACAAGAATAAGGGCAATTTTAAAATACTCTAGATTGTTGTCTTTAGCGAAGCAGTAGGGCTTTTACAAACCTTCAGATGTAAGCATCAAACGTCACAGAAAATCTTTTACTGGAGCTATTGACTAGTGTTTTGAACGATTGATAGTCATCTTATTAATATTACTAATTATGAAAAATGTCCTTATCCTTACTCATAAATAGATACAAGATTTTTAAATAGATGATGATTCTTATGTACTTAGGCTAAGTTGAAAGAGATGGCAGCGTAGTTCTAAAATGAAAAAGAAGCCGATAGATCATAAATTGGGGAACTAACTAAAAAGCTCTAGAAATAGTTTTCAGCACAGAACAAACATGTGAATAGCAAAATAGAGAAAGGCAGAGACTCAAACACATAAAGCGACAGCAAGAAAATAGCGAATAATCGCCACCGGAACCCTTACACAACTAAATTGAAAGTATTGACAAATTGAAGATAACTAGGGCATGAGATGATAATGATATTTCAGCAGAACTACATGTGTAAAAGCAAGGTATGTATAGGAAGAAACATATAGGAAAGGACATATACAGCTTAATTCTGATAATATGGTAGAATAACGGTTATGGAATCGTCTGCCCTATACACACAATACAAAGCAATATGTTCCAACTTTATTTATCGCAATAGAAAAATATAATTGCACCAGTGGCGCATAATTCACTACCACACCGGCTGTCAACACGGTTTACAAAAATCTTGATTAATTAACAATTAATATTAATATTTCAATGTTATATTACCCGATCTTAGTGCTAACTAGGTTGAAAAATGTTTAACTACTCTAATATCGGTTATGTTTTATACTTCATATTTCCAATGACAATAGTTAAACTACTCTTCCATCCTTTCTCAGATTTCAATTGTGCTCGACCGGTAATATTTCGACCTTTCCTGCAAATTCCCAAAGCACTATTATGCCTTCGCCGTGAGCGCGACTCTATCACCAGCCTATGTGCGCTGCGCCTCCAGCGATTATTTTTAGCAAAGCGTGTTTTACGGTGACTCAATCCTCGCTGCAGTCGCATGCGTCGTCATCAACCTTCCCAGTCCCTTCCCAGGTAGGAGCAAAGTTCTCCGTGGCCAATCACGGATTGGAAAGTAGATCTTAATACTTATCCATGGATGTGAGCCAAGGGTATCAACCCTACAACGCATTCATCTAGGAAAGTTACATTAACGCATATGCGGTGTCGTATACGACACCACACCTTTTTTTTTGTTTAATGAGACACTTTAAATTTACTATACGCCTTTTTAAATATCTGGAAGTTAATTTTGGCTGCATAAATGCATATTAAAGCTCAAAACAAAAGTTAAAGTGGTTAAAATAGTCATTTATGAGTATCAGTAAATTAATTGTTAAATCTAAGGAACTGACCAGGTATACTAATATCTACGTTAAACAGTTTTGACAAATAACTATAGTCTGATTTTTTTTAAAACTCAATTGCAGCAGGCCCTAGATAGACTGAATCAGTTGTCAGTACTGAAGTGTATTGTTGGTGACACTGTTTGTGTCAAAACTGACGCAAAACCTAATCTGCTAACCTCGAATTTGACATAGACTTTCAGTGTCATCAACAGTACATTTCAGTATTGCCAACTGATTCAGGCTATCCAGGGCCTGCTGCAATAAATTTTTTAAAAAATCACTCAGTAGTCTCTGTTCAGCACATAAATTACACTTCAGGTTATCAGGTTAGGTTTTGCGTCAGTTTTATCACAGATTGACGCAAAATCTAACGTGCTAACCTCGAATTTGACATTGACTTACAGTGTCACGAACATATTATTCATATGTTTGTCGCAGGGGATTTTTTTGATCTCTCAATATTTGCATCATAACTTCAAAAAGTTATTTAATGTCAATTGAAATTAGTTCTAATTATAAGGGTCGCCATCTCTGTTCCTTTTAGTAATTATAGTTAAAATATTATCGAGTGACTTTTGTAATATGTTATTTTGGTTGCCTGCTCCACTCTATCTGTTCGGCGGCTCAAGTATAATAGCTAACTGTCAGTATAAAGACAGTAGTGATAGCTATTTTAACAAATTCCACTTCGCATTACGTTACTATAAAAATTATGTACGTAAACTGACAGATGGCAAGTTGTTACCGACCAACACATACCGAGAAAACTTGTTAGGTGATTGCATAGATGGCGTCATATGCGACACCAAGTAACTAAAAAAGTAATTATAAAGCTTGTAATAATTTTTGGAAATTAAAAATTAAAGGGATATATCAACAATAATCTGCTGGGGGTACTGAAAATATGAATATGATAACATAACAGCAAATCACTAAAAACTAGATAGTTAAATAGGTGGTGTCTCATATGACGCCACCTATGCGTTCTAGGGTTAATCAAAAGAGAAGACCAAAGGTTAAGAATGTTTGAAATGGAAATACTTTGCAGAATTTTTAGACCGGTACAAGAAACGGGAGAATAGTGACAAAGGACTTGTGAACCGCATATAGTGAAACGCATGCCAATTTAGTGGATACAGCACAACTCAGCGTTTATTTAGTAGCCAACCAACAATAGAAGAATGAGTAAGGTCACATATAAAATGGATTTACGATGCGTTCAGAGATTTCTAAAAGCTTAACGTACGACACTGAAGGAAAGATGCCAAGAATCGACCAAATTGGAAGGAAGTTGTTGGGTTGGAGAAGACCAAGAGAGGTGGTATAAACAGAAAAACAAAGACAGCCATTAAATCTCTCGTAGTAAAAGGAATTATTTTAACTGAAATATACAACGACTGTAAAACATCTATGGCACGAACTCAGTTTCCTTTGTATAGGTTTTAAAAAATGAACCAATGTAATACACGCCAGCGGAGTTGGCTACAGATGAAAGTCGTTAAAAACCAGCTTTGCTAATCGCTGATAAAGCATCTATTTTCAAACAAAATAGGAGTGTTACTTGAAGTGATGGATGATGAGAATTGTTTTAATTCATAAGCTACAACCAAGCCCCATTTCCTGAGTCTGTATTAGAGATCAGTGTGTGTTACACTAGTCTCCTGGTACAGTTCCAGAATTTCCCTTTATTTTACATGTCCTTACGTGATTCATATATTTACTCGGCAGATAAAGCCCGACGTTGCCCATTCTAGAAATACAGGTAGAGCATCTTCACTTAAATCCAGCTTCGACTTTCACTGGAGCATTGCGCAGTTATTAGCGCTAAAATATTGCCAACAGGAATTCCATAGGGAATGGGAATGATGCACCTGGGCATTCCAAGCTTAAAACTGTACACCGAGGCTATTTATCAAGATCTTGCAGAAACTAACCCAGCAGCAACAGGGGTTTCATATCCATATGGCAAATTACTCTGCAGCGAAATAAACAGTTCTAGCTAACTAAGTTTATCTGAGCGGAGAAATTACAGTAAGTGGTCTTTTTCGGCATCCAGGGACATCTGTCCGGTGCAATTTGTTTTAAAAGCTCACCCATTCCACCTTTTTACTATTATTTCCAAGTTGGTTATAAAAATTCTAATTAGAAGAAGTATGCGAATAATTTTGAGACTGCTTGACCGTTAAGAAATTTTCCCTTTTCCAATTCCAACTCTAAGCCATTGTTGGAGTAGATTAAAACACTGCGTTTCAACGTAAACGAACCGAAAAAGCGAGAACGTTCCTGATAAAGATAAGCAATGCGCTATTTATTACCGACGTTCGTTTACAGTTCAGAAGCTTTTCCATAACGGCAATAAAATCGGTGCATGGGCGCTATCGAGTGCAAAATATGTACAATTTGGGCCTGTGGTCCCTGATACGCTCTCCAAGACACAACAGAACCTTTTTATCTCCCTCTGGTGACCGGTTGGACTTCCGGAATTTATTCAGCTAGGATAATCTTCTTAATACGCATACAAATCGTGAGAAGGGACGTGAAGGAACTCGGGAAATGCTCCCCAAGTGCCTGCAACGTCATCCTCATGATGCTTTTGATCCGGCATCTACGATGTCTCAAATTAGGGCCATGAAAACTGAAGTATTGAACTTATTCTAGGTCGTTAGTTGCTTTAATAATTCACACGTAATTGATTAGAGCTTGAAAATTAAAGCTCAGTTTAGTCGCAACCGAGAAGAGCAAAAATTTTTGAATAAGTTCTCATATCTGAAATCTCTTTTATTCCAAATTGCATATCTCAAATTCTAACTTATGTTTCGAGTTGGAATAAGTTGGAAGTGAAAGTGTTACGGTCACGAATTAAATAAGTGCCTGTGACCTACATTCGTACAGATTTTCGCGGAAAATTTAAGACCACCGCTTTAAAATATAATTTTCTGTAACGCTTAGTAACTCGTACAATACAATCCAGGTTTTGTTTTGTAAAGCAAATGTCAAAGCTTGTCATGCGAGAGAATTTGAATCGCGGACGAGGCGAAAAAATTTGAATACTGATTGAGTTAGCTGCATTAATTAGAGTATCTCTTTGTTTACACTACAAATTAATTGGGGTCGAATGCGCAGAGGTAAATACAGAGGTGAATAGATTGTTTGAGAATTGGCCTTAAGCGAAATGTATGTAAGCTGTAATTGTGTTAGTGACCAAGGTATACCATCACCTTGATAACCAAGGGTTCCCCACCATATCTCTCAAAACATTAATTTAACAACTGATAAGGTAATATTAACATTATGGACACCGATTTAGTAATATCTATATATTTCCACTGTTGAACGGTTAATAGAAAATTTCAAGAAAGGTATACACGATTCTTGAATTTTTAAGTTTTATAATTTATTGGAAAGCCTTAATCTACTTACTTGTAGTTTGCTTAACAAATTCCTTTCAATAAATCGATATTGAGGCTACCACTTCCCAACCGGGATAAGCCTCCGCGTCCCCTATTTGCCAACTGTTTTGTATAATTTCCACCTAAGGTCAGATTAGAGCTGAGCCGATTCCGAACTATTTGTTCCTCAGCTTCACTTTCGATACATCGAAATTAGAAAGTAGGTCACAAAACGCACAATCCCGGGGAGAATGGAAGTTAATTTTCTTGTATCTCGAAGTTGTACACTAAAAACGCATTAGGAAACCAAAGATGGTTGGTGCCGCCGCTGTAGTGAAGTATCGACAGACCTTCTGCCGTATGTCGATTTAAATAATCTGCATAGTATATGGGCTTCGTGTGATAATTCCATAACGATTGTTTATTGTGTCCTATCTCAAATGGCCTCGCACGTCGAAGAGTTAGGCACTCCTGATAGATTAATCGCTAGTGGAAATTGCAACTTACGACAATCGAGCCCCTTAAGCGGCCCTTAAAGGTTACACCGAGCCCGATAACGTCTTTTATGAGAAATATGGGCGTGTGGTTTTCCGGTTGTGTCTCGTTTAATTAAAATTGTACAATGCTTAGTCAATCTAGATTCCATAAAAGCTTTATAACATTTTCCAAGTGTAGATACATAGTTTCGGTGCCCCGGGCTAATTTAGTTTTTTCCTGGATTCAGATCGGTTCACATATATAAATTTACAAGAACTGGCGACCCAAAATTCCATAACGCCCCGGCGGTCGGGGGTTATAAATCAGAAACATGATACTGGGGGTGCAAGGCTAACGGCGAGTCCTTACATATAGCAGGTGGTCACACACGCCCGACCGCGAACACAGACTCAGCAACTTCCAAAGTCAGTCATGCAAAACAGCAAACATTCAACTTTTAGCAGTAATATACCCATTACATAATACTTACAGGGGGTTTTATGCCCCCCCGCAGTGTTCCCACTTCGCATCTCAAAGATGACATCGTCAGGTATTTTCTTCGGTGCACCTTCGATGATGTGCGCCTGTAATAATTCTGAAAGCACGGATGCTTACCGCATCTAGTATGCCTTAACCGAACGGTAACTGCATCAATGGGTCCAACCCATGTCAATGTAACCCGCAATTGTGGTGGTTTCATGGACCGCAAAAATCACAGGTACAAGGCATCTTTGGGAAACGAGCTTTCCAAGCCACCCAGTCGCGTCCACTGGAGATCTCTGATAAGCAAGGTGCTTATCAGGTCAAGCATCGTAGACCATCTCGCAGAATGGCCACTGATCCAGGCACCTCCGGTCAACCATAACAATAAACAACGACCCAATTAATAAAGCTGTCCACAATCAGCCTCAGTACAAACAATAACGAATGTTCGACTCCGCTGTTGAATAAATACATTTGCAAAGCTATGCAAGCACTAGTATTCTTTTGTACAGACCTCATCGTTTCATCCGCTCTCTTCTAAGTTCATATAAATCCATATAAGTTACACAATTCAATTCACTTCAAAAACATACATAATCGCGGTGGATTGACACCCGCTGTGGATTAGCTTCCGCGTTCACACCCGTCCGACCTCGCCCACGGACTGCCAAAGCACATAAGAACCCTCTCATTGTAAAAATGCCACCCCCAGTGACCGCGGGCTTCACAAGATTCAATATGGGAATTCTCGGCTAACTGCTGCAAAGGCCCATCGATATTTAAAAACTACTTGCAGAAAACGCCGCGCGATTCTTAAAAACAGCCCTTGGTTTGGCGATTAGCTTTGGACTCGTTTAGATTCTGTGCTAAATTTAGAACGTATCTTATTTCAGTGGTTGTTTTAGTCGAAAGCCCATAATTATACGAATCCAAATAAAATAATAGAATATTTTCAAAGAGCCCAAAGAACATAAAAGTAAATGCAACACAAGTAGCTAATTTGCATTTAGCAATGAAAAATTTAACAAAGTGCACATTTAAAAATAAACATTTGGTAACCGCAAAGTAACACAAAGAGAGTATTAGAAGGGTGCACTATTTAATTAAACGAATTCCTGAAGATGCCAAAATATCCGTTTCAGCTTTTGCATAGTCTTTTTCTATTATAAAATACACCTTATGATACAATGGAAAATTACAACCAGATAATTTTTTCCATCAAGGCTATAGGAGTTTCTCTGTCTCTCTCTAATTATGTTACGATTGCTAACTTTGAAGTGAAGATTTAGCTGGTTGCTTCATTACAGGTAATTAAATAAAATAGAAAGTAAGATATCAAAACATATTGAATACTTCAACATAGATAAATGTACAAATGTAATGTAGCGGAGCTGTGCCAAACTGCTTGAAAACGTCAGGAACTACCCTTTGCAATTAGCATTGTAAAAATGCCTCCGGTAACACTAATAAAAGTGAAAATTTGGGGTACAACGGTTCTAGTTAAAGGGTCAAAATCAATTGTGTGCTTGCAGTTAAGAAATATTTTTAACGCCAGATTTCAGTAATGTCGTCAAGCAATGAGTGTAACGAACCTTCCAAAGTCGCGCTACAGTCTGTAAACAGCAGGTATTCTGGATCATCACAGCATGATCTCCATCTACCCCCTTTACGTCATGGAACAGACGCAATTTCAGGGAGTAAATTACATTCCTTCTCCAGGCGAAGGTTATAGCTCGTGCTAGGGCTGGACCATCCTGTTGTATCAAAAGAATGGGGAATCCTTTGCCTTGCACAAGCGAGCTATATAAACGTAAACACTTTTGAATTTGAACATTGCTTCTCCATCCGTCTTGCGTTACTTTGACCAAGACAAGAGCGCGGGTCAGATTCCTCAGCTTCTAATTAGCTAGTTAGAGTTTGGCGTTCGTTATACCTAATTCGCCATTAGTATTTTAAAACATATTGATTTGTTTGTAAGTTATGTTTGTAATTTGTGTTCTAAAGAAAATAAAATGGAAAGTTATTGTTTTTCACTAGCAATTAGTTAAAGTAACATAAACGCACTATAGGACGCAACTTTTTAGACTCCTGCGGACTTCCCCGACAATGAGCAGTTAGGTATGTTGACATTCTTCGAGGTAGTGAGTTGTTTACGATGCCTTAAAGTCCTGTATGTCGACATTCTTCGAGGTATTACGAATTCCGTTGATTGCAAAGCCAAAAATTGTAAATATACCTTCTCGAAAACCTGAATTTTTTCGGGTTGTTTCTCCACATTTCCATCAATTTGCTACAACAACGTTTTATATATTCTTAATTGCCTTCTCAATTTGTGGTAGGTGTTGATGAATATACTGTTTTTTGTTATACGTTTTGCTCTCATACTGTAGTTTCTTTTTCGTTAAGATATTCCAGAAGTGTGTAATCTATCCTTTATGAGCTATATTCATTGGTTTAACTTTGTTAGCTGTATTAGTTCTTAACGATTGTATTGTGATCTAATATCTACTATAAATTGTTCTACGTATTCACATCGCCGTATATAACTTGTGTTTATACTGTTTATTGCTTCTCATTTGACCTCTTGGTTTATAGTTTTGCATTTTGTCTTTATATCGTTATTTTTGTTTTAAAGAAATTGCAGGCTTAACTTGTTGCGCTACTTAAGTGCACGTAAATAAATAACATATGAAGTAAATTGAGAAAACTAATTTAATGTTTCAAACGTATACCAGTACAAATTGGTAGAAACAACCAAAGTAACGATAACGTGACTGCCGATATAGTGAGAGAAAGAACTCAACAACGTAAACCTTCTTATACAGTGCTGCGCATTATCTGTTGCATTGAAGTTTTGTAAGCTGGGCTTCCTAGACTTACCAGACAATGGGCAATCACAAATGTAGATATTATTCGAGGTATTACGAATTCCATAAGGTGTTTGTCTGTAATTTTCTATTCCACCAAAAAAGTTTAATTTCTCCTTGATATAGTCCTAAAGGCTTTTCTTGTGGAATTCCCGCTACTTCCTCTTATATGTCTATATTATTCTTTTCGGTTGTTCCGTCTTTTACTGTATATTTTTCTTCCACCTCTATTTAGTATAAATAAAAGATACTGTCATTTTGAAGACTTTTCAGTTTTTATTTTTATCATGCATATCATTTACAGTTGCATTGTTCTTTTGATCCTTTCTTGTATTTCTGTTAATATTTATATGGACTGTACTTTCTAAATGTTTTAAGTAATGAATGCTGCAACAATCAGCTATTAACTTAATTTTGATGTCTTCTAGTTGTACTTCAGAATGTTGTTTAGTTATGATATCATCGATTATAGATTTAAAACTCCCAGTGTATTAATACTAGCTATGATTATGAACACATTTTAATTAATTTCTCACCCTTACAGCTACCTGCGTCTTCTACATGCAGCAGTGCATCGAAATAGCAAACGTATATTAATGGAAGACTAAAGACTTGGGTAATTGTACGAGTAAACGTCCAAGCCAAGCATGTTCTTCTAATTTAAATTGAAAAGTTTTAATTGAATATTTAAGGAATATTAGTAATTTAATGAAAGATGCAAACGAAGCGGAAACTTGGCGCTAATGCGATGTAAACTTTTTTTTTATTACTTAGAGCGTCTTGCAACAAAGTAGGTAGAGTGCTTGCCCCAATAGCTGCTTGCGTTCGAGGGAATTACAAGCCTGGCAGGTTTGATAGACGCAGCCGCTTTGTGCTTAAAAATTCAGAAACTGGCAATTGCGTGTCAAAAACGTGTCGGTTCTTAGTTCCTAAAGGTAAATGTGATTTCTAAATTGTTTTTAATGGTGGGCGGCTGCAAAGCTTTCCGTTATAATTATGATCCACTTTTCCCACTTGTATTCAGAAACATATTTTTACGACGTATCTAGTAAATAGTAATTTGTTTTGTGGAGATAAAACGATGCGACTTACATATTGCAAGCTCTATTCTGATTGTCGGAAATGTTCAATATCTTGGAGGAGCCGATATAATTTTGTGTTAATCAAGCGAGCTGGGGCAGTAGAAATTCTCCCCCGGCTTATCTGGCATTTTATTCTTAAAATTTACGTCTGGAAAAATCATAATCAGGACACAGTAATTTCAATTCAGGCCTGACAGCGTGGAGCCCGTCGTAAATCTCACAACATAAAACCTCAGCTTCGAGATTAGGAGATTTGTTCTGTAAAGGCGTTCACAAAGTATTGAAGGTATAAACCGATTGGAAATTCTATACAAGATCCATCAATCATGTGGAACTTCCCGACAAACTTGTGTTGCAGCCTTAGCGGAAGTTTATTTACTTCAATGATGCTTGAATTTAACTTAAAAGAAGGTGAACTGCATTATTTACCACACCCAGATAATTGCTTAGCTTTGAATGTAGCAGAAATCGCTTCACCTACAGCAAAGGCGAGGTTTCGTAGGTGCTTGAGTTTTTATTTTTTTTTATTTTGGTGTTTATTTTAAGCGTAGCACAAACACTCATTTAATGATAATAGTACAAAAATCTGTACAGTTAAAGGAGAAAATCGCCAAAAACGAACAGTGAAGAAGCGGTTTGTATAATTTCTAAGAAGCTAGATTTCTAAATGCACACCAATTGGTAAGAGGAGCTGATTTAATAAGAAGCAATATCGCAGGTAAGTCCTTAGTACCGAAAGGCGTGGGATGCGATGCTAGGTGCGCGATAAATTAAAACATCTGGAAAACCTGACCTTAATAGCTGCAACACTTGCTGAAAAATCGCGAAGTGCCTGTCAGGACGGGCTAGTGATTGCGAGTATTTCGACTTTTATGGGCATCAAATTTGCAATCCAACAGGCTGACTGGGCAGCGTCGAGAAACTATTTATCGTTTCCACGGAATTTTTAAAAAAAGAATGGCCAATTTTGAGATGCTTGTAGCAAGAACACAAAATCAAAAGTGTGGCGAATAGGGAAAGGCAGAAGAAGAGCAAGAGGAAAATAAATTCCACAGGCTTCAGACCACGTTAGGGCACAGATCACCAAACCCTACCTTAGATTTTGAGCGTCAAATAGTTTATTCTCTAAATACTATTGCATCCTGCGGTAAACACATGGGTTCAGCAATTTACGAAACCAATAAAACAAAATATCCCCCATATGGACGACACTATGTTTTTCTAGAGTAAATCCGCTGTTAATTTTTTTTTCACATTAGTACAGGAAACCAAACCAAGAAGGCAAAAAGTAATAACATTGAAAATTACAGTTAACATCTTGCATCTTAGATATAATTTTACAATAGAATCCAGCTTTGACTACTGCTAGAAACGTGAAAAATTTTTGCTCAAATTGACGATAAGCAAGTTTGCTCCTCCAAACTCCACAACATACGTAAAAAAATAATCAAAGTTCTCGCCAGACCTACCGATAAGAAAAAGCAATAAAACTTCTAGGCAGTCGGCATCTAATGCCGGCAAACAAATTTTCTAAAATCATTGGTTACACAAGCCGATTTCCTGGCCCAAATTAGATTCCGCCGGGCGGATAAAGAGACTAAACTTTCGGAACTCCTGCGGACTTTACCGGGGCATCTTTTTCGGGTCGCGCGCCGTTTTTGTTTGGGTCATTGTTGCGGCTCGCGCTGGCTTCGGTCTCATTAAGATCTTCTTTGTCCGAATAATGGGCTCATACGCGGCTAGCTGCAGGCTCGGCGGAAGTGGAGCCCGGATTATCCTCCATATTACGTACTGCACGAAAGCTTAATTATATCATGAATATTAATAAAAACGTGTTCCATCCAGACTCTTTTATTAAACGCGGGGCGCATGAAAGGGTGGCCGGGCTGCAGATAACCGCTACAGCTTATGAAAACACAGCTAATTTGCAGATTGGAATCTTATGGGTACTTAGCGATCTCAAAAATTTAATAATCACGACTACGAACAACTGCGTTTGCTCGATCTGATAACGGTGGATCGTATCTGCATAGGCGGACGTGACCCCAACCATAAATTGAAGGTGAGTTATGAAGGCTAGCAATAAAATAACACGACTAATTATTATGTTCCGGGTTTGTGGTTTGCTCCAAATCTTTCGCTGGTGGCTAAATCTTCAGATCTCTTAAAACGCCCAGAAGTTAAACAACGGCTGACTTAACAATAATGCCTCAGACAAATTTTGTCTTTCATTGATTTACTTGAAACAAAAATACTACTTACGTCGTCATACAGAGGAGAAATGCTAAAAAGCAATTACACCTTAAAAATTAAGTTTCAGGTGCCAGATTGTATGTTTAAAACAAGAGTTTGTGGAAGAAGAATAATAGTATATTATGTTATTACGAGTAAAAGTGATACTTGGTGCCGCGAGACCGGACGCTTTTGACTGACTAGCTCTAGCGAGTCAGACAAGTCCGAGCGAGGCACACAAAGTCGCTTTTACTCCGAATAGCATATGCTATTTTATGTTCCTTCGCCCGAACACAATGTATTTAAAACATTATGATCGAAAACTGACGTCTAACTCAGTTTCCGACAGTCAAGAAGGCCCATGTCCAAAATATTCGAAAGATAATCAACTTCTGAAGTACTATTACTGCGCCGTCGTAAAACTAATCACTTTTATGCCTAGGCATAAAAATGACGCATTTGTCTTCTCAACCAAGTCACATAAGATGGCACTTTTATGACGTTTAAAAATATAGCAAATTATTGATGAACTGTCCTAATGAAAAACAGGCGCATTCAAAAATAATATCAGCTTGAAATTGCTGGATGGCGTCTGCAACCACTATAGGACTCGTCGCCAGGCGGAAAAGAAAACGCTTGGTTGCTATAATAAACAGACATAAACAGAGCCGGATTAAGGGGGGGGCTAAGGGGGCTGCAGCCCCGGGCCACCGAATTTCGGGGGCCTCGAAAAGATTCGAACGTTATAATCTAGTGCGGTTTCTAATCATTTAGATCCCTTTGTACCTGTTGCATAAATGGGAATGGGGCCTCTAAAAAAATTTAGCCCTGGGCCTCACATATCATTAATCCGGCTCTGGACATAAAATAAAATACTTCTCGTAGACCAACCTGCCTCTACAGCTCTGATTGTTACACAGATGTGTGGAGGTCATCAAGACTGGTACAGCTGCACAGTGGGTAACTACAGGCGCGATACACATAATGTCGAGAGTATTGCGATAAGAAAAGCGAAGAAAAACCACCACATTGTAATTTTCATAGTATATATTGACATGGCTAGAAACAATACCCGACAGCCCTACTATGGACAGAGGGTGCTAAGAGTTGTAAACTTAAACACCTTTTGCATATCACAAAGAACAATAGCTACCATCTACTCCAACTCCTTCTGCAAGGAAGAGTAGAGTGAACAGATTCGCCTGGAGGCTGTGGAAATCAGGCGTCCGTTACGTTATTTTGCTGGTTCCATCCCTTATGTTAAGCGCAGAACTGAGACAGCAGTTTCCGCTTTAAGACAGCTTAGTCATGCCACTTAACGGGATGATAATTCGTCACTGTGTGAGATGCAGCCTCACATCCCTTAATTATTTATAGGCTTGGACCCACAGCGACGCAGTAAGTGAATCTAACAAGTAAATGCAGACTGGTTTATTACAAAAATAATTGTTCTATATATACAAACAAATTTGCTTAGATCATAGTAATATACAAAGTTCATTTCTAATAACAGGTGCAATGTATTATATTCAGTAGGTTAATTTACTAGTATTGCAAAACAATACTCAGCGGTTTTGCTTCCGTGATATGATATGGACTCCATGAACTCGAGCGTCTTTTATGCTGAGCTGCGATTGTAGGCATTTAAACCTTGTCACGGCCTTGCGTAATTGTGTACGCGAAGCCGTGTAAAAATGCTGAGCGGCGACTGCGAGGTGTTTAAACTTGACTGTGAGTAGGTCGCCGCGCTTGCATAATGCAATATTGCGTTTTTGGTGGCTTTTAACTTTTAGAATGTTTCGTAAAATTTAAATGAATAATTATAAATTTATATCTGGTTAATCTGTTAAAGACAAGATTAAACATATTGCCAATTTTAAGCCACAAAAAAGCAAACCGATAAATTATATTGTTTCTTCGAGATTGAGCGTTTTGAGAGGATATTCTTCTGCCTGGGGTTGTGCGGGTGGTGGCTTCCTTCGTGTTATTCGTTGCCGAATGTAGTAGATAGCTCCTAGTAGGGCAGCGGTTCCCAAAAGGCTGCCTGTGACCCCAATAGACAGGTGAGAATGATGTCGGATGGCTTTCCAGGTGAAGTTTTTTAGATGCTCCTGGAAATCTAACTGCGATGCTTGTAGGTCTTCGAAGTGGTCTGACTGAGTTAGTACAGGTTCCTCTGCGATTTCTGAAAATGAGTTTGTTGTGATTGGGTTGGTAATATTGATACTGATAGCCTTGGAGTATCCAGCCAGGATCTTGTATTTTCTGTTGTGCCTTGGGGTTAATGTATTCCTCGCAGTTTGGATGATGCAATCCGATGAAATTTGAATGACACCTGTAGTGTTGACGGTGACTTCTTCCCTGTTTCCACTACAAGTGATTGCTATGCGGGTTGGCTTACTGACTACAAATAGCCAGGTGTTTTCCATGTACAATTGTTTCCAAATAATGGACTGGATGCGATGTCTTCGTAGGAGACATTGACTGGTTTCTACTCGGTGATATATATCGTCAATGATGCAGTTTGGGTTGTTTTCAATTCCTTTAACTACCGTTGGACTGCAAACATAAGTAGTGGGAGAAATTTGTAGCTCTTCTTTGAATTCTTCATCTGTTTCGTGGAAGTACATTTGTAGGTTGTAATCCACAGCGAAGATTCCTTTCGGCACATCGATCATCCAGTAGGATCCATTGCTGATTTGGAGAGGAATTGGTGTCACTTTAATTAAGGAGTATTCCGTTTTTTCCACTATGATGAAATACCCTTGGACGTTGATGTAGATGTCGTCATGCCCAATGTCAACCTTTAGAATTGGTGTTGGTAATATCTCCAAATTTGGTGAAAGTTTACTGGTTGCATTAGCGAGGATCTGTTTAATTTGAGCAGGTGTTATTAGCTCGTACAGATTACCTTGCTGGAAGTGAACGTTTAAGATGTGAATATGGTAGTTGCACAGTTCGCTAATTACATTTGTGGCGACTTGGTACACACTGATGATGTGAATATTTAGTCGGTTGGAGTCGGTTGCTTTATACCATTTGTCCATGTTGTTAATGGCCCGGATTCCTTGGTTTAATTTTTCTTGGAAATGTTCCAGTTTCTTGTCGATTCGTTCTTCGGTTTCATTAAACCTGGAAAGTGCTGATAGCAAGAATTTGGATTGTTGACTGTCCATGTTTATTAGTTCCTGTTGATTTATGTCTAGCCTGTCTATATCTTGATAGACTTCATCGTTGACTCCAAAAATTGATGTTAATACTGTGCCAAGGACTCCTCTTTTTTCTCGTCTTGTTATTATTTCTTCCATAGCATCTCTAATCCATTCCATATGCTTTTTCTGTTCCAGAAGATGATGCACCAGTGTCTTGCATAATGTGTCTTCGGACAGTTCTTTTGCAGAGTCGCAGAGATTGTCGAATTTGTCTACCATGTCTGTGACTGTTTCGAAGTCTTCTTCGATCTTCCCCCTCTCGAACTGGATTTCGATCCGGAATGTTCCTCTCTCAATCTTCCCGTGTCCAATGTGTTCTACATAGTACCCGCTGTCTGGTTTTTGGATATTAAATTCTGCTTTACTTAATGTATTGGTGGTAAGAAGGGTAAAGATGAGTAACAGCAGTTTCCATTTGGACGCGACAGATTTCCTTGGTGCTGGGGATGATCGTGTCTGGATAATGTTAGTTGAAATTTTATCTTCTGCCTCTGGTTCCTGCGATTCCTCGGTAGTTGCTGGTAATGGAATGATGCTGCCTATGGATCGTTTTAGCTGATGTCCTCCTGATTTCTGGAGCGTCACTACTCGTACTGATCCATCGGCTGCTGGATGAGTTGCAGTGACTCTTGCTAAAGGCCACTTACTAGGATTGATACTATCTTCTTTGATTAACACTAAATCTCCAACTTTAGTGTTCTCCAATGGTTTCTTCCATTTGTTTCGTTGCTGTAGTCCATGAAGGTAGTCCGAGCTCCATGATTTCCAAAAATCTTGCTTGATCTTTTGGATTATCCTCCAACGATTCGATAGATTTGAAGATATTGGAGTGTTGATTGGGTCTGGTGGCGATATGATTTCCCTCCCTATTAGGAAATGGCCTGGCGTCAGAGCAGTTGTGTCCTCAATATCGTTGCCTTGTGGACATAGAGGACGTGAGTTGAGGCAGGCCTCAATTTGGCAGAGAAGAGTTGTTAACTCTTCAAAGGTAAGAGTAGCGTGGCCAATAGTTCTCTTCAGATGATGCTTCATTGATTTTACCCCTGCTTCCCATATCCCTCCGAAGTGAGGGGCTATTGGAGGGATGAAGTGCCATTGGGTACCACCGGTTGCTAAGGTTTCTTGGACAACTGGGCCTTCAATTGTTTGGCGGGTCTCCTTGTCCAACACTTTTCTTGCGCCAACGAAGTTTGTTCCGTTGTCGCTGTATAGGTGTGCACAGCGTCCTCTTCGGGCAGTAAACCTCCTGAAGACTGCTAGGAAGCTGTTGGTTGTCATGTCGCTGACGGCCTCTAGGTGGATTGCCTTGGTTGATAGACAGACAAAAACAGCAATGTACCCTTTGTGCGAAGAATGCCCTCTTCCCTTGGATGTTCGGATCTGTATTGGGCCGGCGTAGTCCACTCCGGAATGGAAGAATGGAGGAGTTGAATTCACTCTGGTTGATGGAAGATTTCCCATCAGTTGCTGTGCTGCCTCTGCTTTGTATCGTAGACATCGGAAACACTTCTGGATGCTGGAGCTGACTGCTTTCTTCGCGTTGATGATCCAATATTTTCTTCGGATGTATGAGAGAGTGAGTTGGGTGCCACCGTGCAGCGTGCGTAGATGCGCCTCTTGGATTATTAGTTTGGAAATATGACTGGAGTACGGGAGTATGATTGGGTGTTTTTCATTGAAGGACAAGGTGGAATTTTCTAATCTTCCTCCAACACGAATTATTCCATGCTGATCGATGAAGGGATTGAGGTTGGCAAGCTTGTTACTGGAACTCACATATTTGTTCTGCAGGAGTTGAGATCCTGTTGCCCTCAAAATAGGATCACTTCCTTGGATGACCTTAACGAGTAGGAGGATGGTGTCATCCATTTCCTTCACTGATAGGCATCCTGATTGGGTGGGAAGTCGCTTACACTTGTTGATGAATCTTCGGCAATGTGACATGACTCGTACCATTCTTGTTAGAGAAGAAAAACGATGAACGACTTCGTTCTCGTCTTGATGAATGGTAGTTTGATGCACAGTGTAACTTCTTGTTTCTTCCTCGGTGGTTGCGGTGTCTGGTTGACACGGCCATGAACTCTTGTTAACTAGCCAGCTCGGTCCGTCCCACCATAGGAGATGATTCTTTAGTTTTTCTGGACTAGTGCCTCGGGAGATGACGTCTGCAGGATTCTCTTCGGATTTGACGTGGTTCCAATGTTGAGCCGGAATTTGATTGTTGATTTCGGCTACTCGATTCGCGACGAACGTCTTCCATCGTACCGGGTCTCCTTTTATCCATCCTAATGTAACCATGGAGTCGGTCCATGCGAAGATAGACACCTTAGGAAGGTCTAATGCTGCAATTACCCTTTGAAGTAGATTGGAAAGGAGTACTGCTGCGCAGAGTTCCAGTCTTGGTAATGTCGTCTTGGCTCGGGCTGGTGCCACCTTGGATTTGGCTATTAATAAGGATACCTTGACTTGGCCGGATGATGTGGTGACTCTGGTATAAATCGCGGCCCCGAAAGCTCTTTCGGAGGCGTCACAGAATCCATGCAGCTCTACTAGAGATTCCCTTTTGATAAACAACCACCTTGGTAAGGTAATTTCTTCCACTGCCTTGAGTTGAGACCTGAGCGTCTCCCATTTGCCTTGGATATTTTCAGACACTGGGTCATCCCATTTGATATTTTCGAGCCATAGTTCTTGGATGAGTAGCTTGGCAGTGATGATGACGGGTGCTAACCATCCCAATGGGTCGAAAATTTTGGCAACTTCGGATAGTATGGTGCGTTTGGTGGATTCCTGTTGCTTAACGTCTACCTTAAAACAGAAAACATCTTCATATGGAGACCAGTGAATGCCCAAGGACTTTTTTACGCCGTCTTCACTTATTTCGAGGTATGTTTGTTCCTTTAACTCTTCTGGGAGTTCTTGAATGATGGCTGACTCATTACTGCACCATTTATGTAGAGTAAAGCCTCCACGCTTTAGTAAGGAAATGAGCTGACCTTGTTGTTGGATCGCTTCTTCCACAGTGTCGGCCCCAGAAAGCACGTCGTCCACGTAGAAATCTTTCTTCACTGCTTCTGAAGCTAATGGAAATGAGACCTTTTCGTCCTCTGCGAGTTGATGCAAGGTTCGAATGGCAAGATAGGGAGCTGATGCGGTTCCATAAGTGACGGTGCACAGCTTATATTCCCTGATTGGCTGTGATTTGTCGAATCTCCATAGGACTCTTTGGTACTCCTGGTCTTGGTTGTTCATTCTGATTTGTCGGTACATTTTTTCAATGTCTGCAGAAAAAACAATCCTGTGCGTTCTCCATCGAAGTAGAATGTCGACCAGTTCTTGCTGAAGTTTAGGTCCAGCGTACATCATCTCATTTAAGGATTTTCCGTGAGAGGCCTTGCTAGAGGCATCGAAAACGACACGAAGCCTGGTTGATGAACTTGCTTCTCGGATGACGCCATGGTGGGGAATGTAATACTTGCCGTTATTCTCATCTTCCTTTGCCACCTTTTCCATATGTCCTAAATCCAAGTATTCTTGCATGAATTTCTTGTATTGGACTGCTAGATCTTGATCTTGTCCTAATTTCTTCTCCAGATGTATGAATCGTGCCAATGCTGAGGGTTTGGACCTTCCTATGTGTACTGGAGTTTGTTTGAATGGAATCCTTACTACGTATCTTCCATCTACGTCTCGCTGGACTGTGTCTGTGAATCTATTTTCACATACCTGATCATCTGGGGAAAGTTTCCTTTGAGGAGAAGCCTCTTCAATGTTCCAGAATTTCTGCAACTGCTCATCCTCTTCAATTTTGGCAACCATGGTGTTGACCTTAAGGCTGGTGGGAGGTCGTCTTCCCATGGTTCCTGATAAGATCCATCCCAATTCGGTATTCTGTCCTAGGATGCCATCTTTGGATTTCTTGATTCCTTCGAGAATTATTTGGGAATATTCTTCAGCGCCTAGAAGTATATCTATGGGGCCAGGTCGGTTGAAGGTTGGATCGGCGATGAAGACATGTTTCCAGGCATCCATTTTTATGTTCGGAATGGGTGATGAAGGCATGGTTTTTGTAAGTTTGGGAAGTACCAGTAAAGTAACAGGTAAGGAAAATTTACTTGGAAATCTTGGCGTAATCAAACCTGTGATTTTCCATTTTGCGACTTTTGTTTCGCTGTTCCCAATTCCGGAGATTTCTGCTCGAACCTTGGTCCTGGGTAGCGCTAATAATTCGGCTGCGGCTTCGGTGATGAAGGAACCTTGAGACCCTGGATCTATCAAGACCCTCAAGAGATGAGTCATCCCGGATGCTGCCTTAACTTGAACCGTTGCTGTGGCCAGTAGCACTTGGCTCTTCTTTGCGCCTAGGTTGGCGGCAATGATTGTGGGTTTTGGCTTCTTCTCTGGAGCGTTGGAGGTCTGCATGGCTGCTGCGTGAGAAAACGTCTTCATCTTCGAAGCAGGTATCGGCTTTGATGGCGGCTGTGCCTTGTGAAGCAGAGTATGGTGTGGAAAGCGGCAGATTTTGCAGTTATAATACGAACGACATTGTATATTAGAATCGTGTCGCAAACATCGAAAGCACAATCGGTAGGTTCTTACCACTTCTTGCTTTTCGTGGGTGGAGAGCCTCTGGAATTGACCACAGTTATCGATGTAATGATCCCCATTGCACATCTTGCAGTTGAGATATCCGGCAGCGTAATTTTTCTGTGGCTTGTCCTGAGTTGGTTTTCGAGCTCCATCAATGGATTCCAAGGATTGGAACCGCATTTGTAAGAAGGCCATTAGAGTTTGGTGATCCTGAACTTCATTTGGGCACTGAAGCGACTGCTCATATAATTTGTTAGTTTCAGGATCCCATTTTCGAGTAATAACTCGGTTAATCCACGGACCCCAGCTGTCGGTGGAAATGCCCAAATTTTTGATTGCTTCCACACATTCCTTAGTGGAGTCATGCAATCTTTTCAACCCTTGGGCTGATTCCTTGGAGAGGACCGGCTGATCGAAGATGGTGTCTAGCAATATGGTTAGAATAAGGCGATTATTTTGATACCTTTGTTGCAGCAAATTCCAAGCGGTGTTGTAGTTGGCTTGAGTCACTGCGAGATGCTGGATTAGTCGGCTGGGCTCTCCCTTGACATGCGTTTTTAAATACTGCATTTTGATGACATCATCCATGTTTTGGTTGTCATCTACTAATTTGGTGAATAGGTCCTTAAAAGTGGCCCATTCCTCATAATTTCCCTCGTATATGGGGATTTTAACTTGAGGAAGCGAGATGGCTGATGCTTGCTCGTTCCTTGTTGGTGCTTGTAACAAATTAATTAAATTTCGGTACCTGTCTTTCAACGTAGTAAATTCAGGACTGAAGTGCGTCTGGTTTGAATCCATCTCGTTAGACATGACTTCTTCGTCCATCTCGATCACCCGGTCCCATTCTTCCTTTAATTCCCTCTTTGTGATGGCGGGCCTTCCGAGTGCTTGTTCCAGTTCGGCGTCGTCCAAAGATTGCTTAAAATTCTGCATCCGAATCTGCAGTTTTCGGATACGAACCTTTTGCTCGGGATTTACAACTGTTTCCTCTCGCCTCCTAGTTTCAGAGGGGTCGGGATTTTCAGTTGCCTTTAAACAGCTCTGCAAATAACTTTTTGCTTCGCAGTAGATGGCTTTAATTTGTTCGTAATACCCTGTGGTAAAATAATTATGTGTAGGAATACTTAGCTGCACCATTTTGGCGTGATTTTTGGTCACGGCGTTCCAAGTTTCGTCCAGCGTCTTGTTTCGGCTGGCGATGTAAGCTTCTGTTTTTCGGCTGGCAGGGTCCTTTTTGCTGTTGGAAAATACCTGCGTGATCTTCTGGCCGAGTTCTTCTTGGGCGACAGCTAGCTGATTGAATTCCTCCATATTGTTTGCCATTTTCGGGGAACCGGGTGGGTTGGTAGATGTTGTTTTCTTCTCGGGATGTACCTCTTCTTAGTTGTAGACAGATCCGGCTCGAAGGACCATGAACAGATTCGCCTGGAGGCTGTGGAAATCAGGCGTCCGTTACGTTATTTTGCTGGTTCCATCCCTTATGTTAAGCGCAGAACTGAGACAGCAGTTTCCGCTTTAAGACAGCTTAGTCATGCCACTTAACGGGATGATAATTCGTCACTGTGTGAGATGCAGCCTCACATCCCTTAATTATTTATAGGCTTGGACCCACAGCGACGCAGTAAGTGAATCTAACAAGTAAATGCAGACTGGTTTATTACAAAAATAATTGTTCTATATATACAAACAAATTTGCTTAGATCATAGTAATATACAAAGTTCATTTCTAATAACAGGTGCAATGTATTATATTCAGTAGGTTAATTTACTAGTATTGCAAAACAATACTCAGCGGTTTTGCTTCCGTGATATGATATGGACTCCATGAACTCGAGCGTCTTTTATGCTGAGCTGCGATTGTAGGCATTTAAACCTTGTCACGGCCTTGCGTAATTGTGTACGCGAAGCCGTGTAAAAATGCTGAGCGGCGACTGCGAGGTGTTTAAACTTGACTGTGAGTAGGTCGCCGCGCTTGCATAATGCAATATTGCGTTTTTGGTGGCTTTTAACTTTTAGAATGTTTCGTAAAATTTAAATGAATAATTATAAATTTATATCTGGTTAATCTGTTAAAGACAAGATTAAACAAGAGGAATGAAGAGAAAAAGGTAGAAGAAGGTACTCATGGCCTAGAAACCGTTACGACTGGTTTGGCTCTCTGTTAAATTACTCAGGTGACGAAATGAAAATAGCTAGCATGCGAAGCAGATAGAAAGCAGAAAAAACAAGAAAGCGTTATAAAACAATATTTAGTAAAACTTCCAGAAATTTCAGTTAGAAGTTGCCTGTTCACCAAATTCTCGCCAGCTACCAATAAACTCCACTTTAACTGAGCATAACATTCGCTTCCACTTTCTTTCCATGTGGGGTAATGAGGAAGATATGGATTTCCAGTTCAATCCACATCTGTAAAACTCATCTTGAATCTTGTCTTCGTCCAAATGATTCTTGAAGCTCTTGCTTTGAGCCCACAAATTTGTTTTTTGTCAAACATTCTGACCTTCAGATATCCACAAATCCTCAGATTGTCATGACAGAAGGATCAGTTGATGAAGAATGAGTTACATTTAGACGAAAAGCTCTCATTACTAAACAAGCAAACAAGAAATCATCTCTCTTTTAATGCTTCTTTCCTAGCATTATATTAATAGAAGCAACGAGGTTCGTAGCAGTATTAGTGAAGGATGGACCATGAAGGTTTACTTTCGCGTCCGGTAGACTACCTACTTGGTGGTTGCGGCCTTCATCTGTAGCTTTTCCAGTGTTTACACAATTCCGCAACTGATCCCATTAGGACTGTCAAGTACCTTCAAAGTTCAAAATCATCATCTCAGTTCATACACGACTTGATCACAATAACTATATTCGTACGAATATCGTGCTTTAACAATCGTGTTAATCGATGGTTAGTTGGCAGAATCACTTTCACTTCAGTTAGATGACTCCTGTCGGTCACTCTGGTCACTCCACTTTCATCAAGTTAACATAGTTTTTATGCCTTATTTTAAAAGCATCTGTTATGCGCAAGCAGTGCTTAGTTGATTTGGCTGCTAAACGATACAGGTCGTCCTGGATCACGCACATATGGGGGTAAGAGATGGCGAAAGACGCGCGGGACAGGCATTTATTTTACTGGATGCATGAGGCAGTTACTTGAAGCATATTGAGGTGAACACTGGTTGCCGCTTGTTAAGCCTAGTGATCTAATATTTGGTGCAGGGGTGGTAAACTTATTAAGGGGGGAAAAGAAAATAAGTGATCGTAAGCCTTCCTGTTATCAATTGTCGTTCCTAAACCCCTTGTGCCGAGTAAAATTCGAAGGCTCAATCGTGCCCAGTTAAAAGGGAACAGTGGCCAAGTCGTTGTCTTAGTGCCTACCTTCTTCATTTCTCATTTTTGAGGAGCTGATACCAGCAGCGTCTCTTGGGAATCACTCTAGTTGTTGAATCCATTTGTGGAAGTTTCATCGTTACGCCGTCCTAAGCAGTTCACAACTCGACCAAATGAACAGCTAACAGGGGTTAATTTAATGTGCGAAGGACGGCGGTGCTCCCATAAGCCAGCAACGGCGCCACTAGGTATTGTGATATAGTTCGCTATTTTTGGTGCTATGGTCTATGGTGCTGCATCCAAGCAAACAGCCAGTGCCCCTTTTAGAAAGAACACTCTATAATTAAGCAGTTTGTTCATATTCTTAGTCCTATCCGAGTAACTCACGTTTAAATGTATGGGAGTCATTAACTGTTATCTTGTAGCAGCGTATGAACGCCTCCTCCATATTAAATAGTTATAGGAATAAGCTTTTTCTTACTGTTCAGTTTGTGTTAATTATAATTATATGCTTATATTCAATTCAAAATAATTAGATTAACATAATTTGTGACTTTTTTTATAGTGTTTGGATGCGACACAAGTAGGTTTGTGAATGGACGAGCTTGGACGTTGCACACAGCTATAATCAAACCAAACTACTGTTTCTTATTTCAGACTTACACGGAGCAGCTTTTAAAAATATTTCTGAAAGTCTGTGGTGCTCCTCACTTTTGTTTTTCTAACAATCAATAACCAATTTAACAGCATATTGCCCTAATTCACGTTTTACCGAACCCTCCCTACCGACGAGTAGCTAGCAAACTTCCTGTTAGAGGGTCTGTTGTAGCATAGTTAAGGTGAATTTTGCTTTTGTATAATCAAATTGTCTTTTTTTATTCACTGATTAAAGCAGCCGCTACGTACGGCCTGACTTCAGTGTTGTAACTATATATTTAGCCTGTAACACAGTTTGGGCTTTAGCTACAGTTCTTGACAGATAAGTAATGTTGCTTTACTTCTTACCACTCACATTTGTTGCTGTTGTGATTCACCCAAGGTTTCCTTTAGATTCGCCTTTCTTAATCTGACTACTGAGGAATCGCAAAATGCACACACTAGTTATTACACATCTTTGATATTTCCAACATTTCGAAACATCAGGAAACAGGTTTACTTTTTGCTATACAACTATAACTGCAATTATCTTCTCTGGATTCGGCTGACTTCTCCACGGAACAATTACTTTCGTTCATGTTAAAAAAATTGAGACAATACACCATCGTCATGATTATCATTTTATATCCTCAACACTCACTAGTTATAGATAAGTTTTAAAGATATGGGAAACCCTCACTATCCACAAATACTTCCTAGGCATTTTCTCTTGCTATTCCTTTAATATTTCTTTGAGAATAACTATTTCATATGCGTCTAGATCTCCTACATGACAGAAACTATATACTATTATCAAACTTTATTTATGTAACTTGCATATATTTTTGGACTATAACTTTAAGTTCGTTGTTGTGATAATTCCCAATCTAGATCATTTTATTTCAAAAACTTTTGAGCGTGCTCAATGTCGCGGTTTTAATCTAAAATAAAGCTCATGCCAACTCATTGGATATAGAGTAAGTTTCTCTAATATTTTCCTAGATCTATAGTTCTTAATTTGAAGTTTTTTCAACTTTGGACAAAAAACGGTGTGCATGTCAGGCTCTCTAATTATTATCAAAGCTTCTTGATGGGTTTCGTTAATAATTATTTAATTTTATTGGTAATGTTTGTTGTCCACGAAATACTTTAATTCTCTGTAATAACCAAGTATAGCTACAAATTTGGAATTGGTTACAGGAAATTTTAGATATAATACTTTAATATAGAGATGTAATAAAATGCTTCACAGTTGGTTAAGAAGATATGGTAAAAATCATTGTAGCAAAATTTGTGTTCTGATCTATTAAACGCAAATTGGACTAGAAATGGAGTTGCTATTATTTTAGTCATTCGAGTTTCTGTTCCAGCTTAAATTTTAATTAAACTAAAGGCATGAGATCAAGCATGCTTGGCCATAACCACGAAAGTTAATTAAACGATATTAATCTTGATATACGATTTAAAAGATTCAGTAATATAGACAACCCGTTATACATACGCCTAAGCATATACAAAAATTACAACAATCCAATTCACCAATTGACCACCTAAAATAATAGTAAACAACTATATAACAACGCAATTGATAACATTAAATACTAATCCAAATCGTCTGTTGAAGTGTCAAAAATTTAATTAACAGCTAACATATGTGATCTACATGTAAACGTAGAAGAAGTTTACCAACTCACAAGTACAAACAAATTAACTACATAATTACTTCCTTTTGATATATTCAAAAATTAAAAATGTATATATCTACAAGACAAAATGTTACTTGTAACACTTAAGTAACTGAAAATTTCCTACCTTGTTCGTATTATTTACCAAAGTCGTATTTTCCTGCCTTTCAACTTTCAATTGCGTCACCATCATTCCGTTACTATAATTTTACCATGTTTATTTCTGTCAACTCATATAGTGACCATTTTTTTGAACTTGTGATATAAACTTGAGTAAGCATCGTAAGAGAATAAACAATATTAGTTGATGTTAAAACGATCGCTGATGTCACTTCAGTCAAATCATCGGCTCAGGATTAATAGCCAGTTCAAACAGAACCCAGCTTGGACAGTTAAAATGAAAACGAAACGCGATACAGGACGAGTAGAGCGGAGTGGAAAAGTTTATAGCTGGCTCGATGACTAAGGTAAACATCCATTCGCAAATGCGTTTGTCTGTCGCACAGATTAGAATTTCAAGCTCAATTGGTTTAAAAGGATTTCGAAATGGAATTGAGCTCGATTGCTGACAAGATTGTCTACAAATTGCTCGATTCGGCTGCAATTTCACAGATCAGGGGGCACGCGATCAAAATATTGTATTATGAATAACATCGAAAATACCATATTCAAATATACAAATCTGTGCTTGAAATCCAGGAAATTCAAGCTATGAGCTAACACGTTCACCTATTTTAGCCCTTCATGTTGTTACTCCAAATTCTCTCTGCTGATTAAATGTCCAGTACTGTGATTTGTTGTTAGACACATAGTACAATACACACATCAGAAAAGCAACATACCATAATACCTTAAAAGAAAGGAAGGAGGAAAAACCGGCAATGAGACCAAAGCAGCTACTTGAAATGAAACTTATAAAGATGGATAAAGGAAACACCACAGAATATACGGAACTCAAAAGGAAACGTACACAATGTGGTCACACAAAACCTCGCAGAGTACCAAACCTGCAACAGCTACAAAAGTTATTGATGAGAATAATAGAACAGATATTTTTAGAAAAAATATATATTGCAGGGTTTAAAATATTTTTAAAGTTAGAAACGCAAAACACACCCGCCCAGTTATACAAATAGTGCGGAAGACAACAGCTTAGATGGCCTTTACTGATTTGAGGGAAGAATTCGACCCCGTTCAATTCTGGGCAACTATAAGCGGACGAGAAATGAAAAATTCAATCAGTACAGTAGATATATTAAATGAACTATAATGAGAAAATGAGAATGCAAAGAGATACATTCAAGTAATTTCAGTTCTGCGGATACAAACGCTCGAAGAATTAAAGCAAAAGGAAACAAGACTGGAATTGTATATAACCGAAGCAAAGTATATGTCTAATTAACCCGATGATTTATAACAATGGAACAGAGATAAGGGATAGCAAAATTAGAAACGAACATCTACCTAGTTGTGGCAATAGCGGCATCTAAAGATAATTAATCAAAGGGTAAAGGCGAGTGTGTAGCACAGAGAAACTTACAAAATATTCTGAATGTAAAAACTCCTTTCAACTAATATAGAAGTCGCAGCTAGGTACCTACACCAAAATGCATTTGAAATGATAAAATTAAGAAGAACCTGTTACAATAGCTTTGCTTAAAATGTAACAATATACGAAAGGGCCCTACATTAGCGTCATAATTTATTAATAATCAAAATAACTTAGCTCACAACAGACTGCTGGAGAGGGCTCGTAGGCATAAAAGATGCCTCATTGTCATAAGCAATGACAAACCAATAGTTAAGTGGACCAGATTTAACTACTTGATGTGATTTATTTATTGGTTTGCTTTCAACGCAACGGTCGACGGCGGCCATTGATGTAGGCGTCGCGATGTCTTCAATTAAGCCGAACAATAAATTGATACAAATTTTAAACTCACCGCTCTCCGAAATAGCGACGGCTGATTCGAAGATAGCACAAATGGTTAAACTTTACGTAGTACACCAAGGGCGTAGTGTTTGGTGCCAAAATGTGCGAATTTAGGTCAGTTTGAACATGATACAGATTAAATGATCTTGGATGATCCCTGAAAAAAATATAGTTAAACTTAATCAAACACAGCGACCTTACCGCCACTGCAACGCCAACCATTGAACATAACAGTCTCAATGTGTTTAAATGATCCATGAATCTGCAGTAAAATTTAGACAAGCTTTTTAGGCCGAACCAACTCGTTCGGTTGAGAGCATAGATAGTGATGCTTTAAGACGGAACTACCCCTGTTCGCCTAGAGCTTTGGCATTCAATCTCTGAAGCCGAACCCCTGGTTTGCGTAGGGTATTCTAAAATCTTCGGCAGTTGCCCTCCTTATGGTTGCCCGAAAGTTACTTCCTCACCAAAGGCCCAACCAAGCAGACAGTTGCTCACTAGCAACAAATTTACAATTAAGTTAAATTGATAAACAACTCATGGCTGTTTATCATTGCTATTTGATTTATGATCTTTCCACCTACATTCTCATTGATATATTGTTAAAGTCATTTTCAGTCAACCTCTACTTTTGTCGTTGGTTGTCGTGAGCGTTTGCACGGTCGTTTAGTTACTTCCGTCCGACTTTATTGCTTGCCTAGCGAACCGAAACGAACTAAGAACAAACCAGTTTGCAATATTCATGGCCTAATGTCTGGCTTTGACAAGGGATTTCAAAGAAATGGTTGCGGTTTCCCCTTAGTTTTTAGAAAAATCGTAGGTTTTGGTGAGTCAGGCCATAACGGTATGTGTTGGTAATTTGGCTGTACACAGTTTAATTCCATTCTAGTTGGTTTTCTATAAGTGTGCACTTCCCCTCCTCGACTGTACGCTAATTGCGTTCTACTGTTTCTCAGGGATTTTTCTTTTTGCTTTTGTATAATTGTATTTTCGTATTTTAATTGGAAGAGTTGAAGAATTTTGTATGGAAGACGTCCTGGATTACCCCTGGAGGCTTTTCTTTTCTTTGTGGATGGATTTCGGAATTTTATTATGGACCTGGTAAGCTTTTCCAGTTTATGGATTTGGTTGCGATTACGGTACAGCTTTGGCTTCGATTATGAACTCTGCACCATTCACCTATTTTGGACTTGTCCCAGCCAGCACCTAAGCGAGATTGAAGCTAACTTCCTTGATCGACATTGGATTCAACAGATAAGCTACTACATACCTTGTATTTTGGAAACATATTTTTACGGCAATTTAATAATATTTCGGCACGAATAAGCATGTGAACTGACGATAGTGATTTATATGTGTATTTCCTGCGTACCTGGAGCTTTGTTAAACTTACATTTGAAAGTATGGATTATATACGTTATGCAGTAAACTTAGCATGTCCACGCTGCAAATTTTACATAGTGTTTACTACAGTTATTTATGTGTAACTATTATAGATTCAATGTCCTATTTAGTTGGGAAGAACTACATTTTGACACATATATTATTTACCTGCCTATAGTGAAAATAAATATCACTTTAATTGCGCGGCACTTATTTCTTGTTTTTGCTATAATAGCTTCGTAACTTATCAAAGAGCCTGCGTCTAACTAGTGTAACTTTGAGATGTCCACTCCAATGTAAGCTCCGATTACCCGGGGAATATTTCAGCTTGGATTTTCGGGTTGATAAACAAACAAGTTAGTGACGCTCTTATTTGGTTTGGATGAGTTTAGTGTAAACTCATTGGTTGCGAGTCTGTTTTAGAAATTCACAGATCGATATTTGGCGCACATTGAAGTGTTACACGAATGCTGTTAGTTATCGCTACTGCGTTTTGGAGCGTTTAGCGATGACAACATGTGGCTTAAAACATACAAACAAATTAATCGCGAAGATTGATTATCGGAGTATTTTCTCTTCCTACGAAAGTTGACAATTGTGGCAAAAGGAAACAATAACTCCATTGCCGCAGTCGAATGATTGTGTTAAATTGTATTAAGAAAATAAAATTTTTAGATATTATTCAGAATAATTAATTCCGTCTCCCTATCCTCCAAGAGTGGGAGTACTTTTAGATAAGTGTTACTGATTTGTTTGTTTTTGTTATTCTGCACGCCTTTCCGTCTAAAATCGTACATCCGTTAAGAGAATTCTTGATGGTACGTAGTGTTTACCTATTACTTAAAAAATAATCTGCAAGTGGCAATGTGGAAATCTACCTGCATGGGCAGACTTCGGTCAAAGTCCTGCCCAGGCCAATAGGGGTTGCAAGCATACCAAGCGTAATCGAATAGGTCCAGGCACCTGCCATTGCACCATTACTTGTGGTCTGGCTTTCATATGTTTCTGCCACACAAGGAAAATGAAAAAGAAAAATAATAATTCGGGCATGATCAGCCAAATCGGTAGCAATGATATTTACATAATATTTATACCACCTTTCGTATCGCTGATACGTTATACTTTCAGCTTTTGTATCTGTGATGCATGATGCAGACTACAAGTGTATGTCTGATACGTATCTGCCCAACTCAGATAACAGCGAAGGGATATCTCAAACGGTTGATAATTTTGCAGTAAGAAATGGTTTGGTATCTATGGAATATCAATTTGCTTAATAATACTGTTTTGTGCAATTACGGTGTTGAGTTTCAGTTATTCTGCGAAGTTGAATCATAAGATATAATATTTTTACAGTAGGTAACTAGAAATAAAAATATTCTGATATGATCTTCAAGGTATTATATTCCCTCACGCATTTGCGTAATTAAAAATTGAGCACGTACGTTCGCTCAAATTTAAAGGTCGCTGAACTACAGCAACGCCTTTGTCGTTTTTGGAATATTGTTATAATGATTGTAAATCTGCGTTCTGACAGCTGAGCGATTGCAGTGCTCTGATAAGCGTATGGTTAAGCCAGGTTTTTCATTGGCCACTGTGGCAGATGAAATTATCTGATACTTGCTTATCAAACGACTTTTGAGTGCAAAAGCCAAAGAGCGAAATCTGATTCCGTAAGTTTTCCCAATCCACAAGCCCGTCACAACTTAATTATGAATGATACTTAAAGCTCACCATTGCAGCATCACCTTATTTCGTAGAAAAGGATGTTGACCATGTCCTTCACCTTCAGTAGAAATGTCTATAACTTCCTAATGCCTTTGTGCTTGAACTTTCGCCTGTGGTTTGAACAGGTAAACATCAATTTTCAAATTTAAATTTTAGTGATCAAAAAGTGTTCTCATTTACAAAATATCGATTTCAGAATTATACATGGTATGACACTTGTTTATTATAGGGCTTATGGTCGAAGACGTTGTCGTCAAGTAGTGCTGCATATGACTCAATAGCTTCAACAGTTAGAAAAACTCGGAATGTGTTTAGGCTTCGAGACCGCGCTGATCAAACAATAGGACTCTGTGCCACTATATCAGCTTGAGTGCTGGACGCGTACGTTGGGCTGCCTAGTTTTCTGCATTGCAAGACCACTTTCCCACATTTTTTGTACCACTTTTATTCTATTAGAATTGTGCAGATAAATTCTCCAGGGGCAATTTTGAACTGTTAAGAACGTGGTGTTTCGGAAAATTACTTCTAGCAATTACCGCAACTACTCGAAATGTTTTGCGTCTGCCCGGCCTGAAACTGCAAAAGACGTCGCGGAAAATGATCGAACGTTGTTATTCCCGAGGAACTAATTACCATGTCAGTATGAAATTAACACGTAGTGGCGCAGCCCTTTCATGCCCTATCAGCACGTGCACGCGCTGCCTTATTAAATAAGCCGTGCGGAAATTAAACTAAGGGACTTTTTCGCTCGGAGCTCCGGCCCGTCTTCATAAGCTTTAATTTCCATCTAAATAAACAGGCTAACTAATGCAGAATGCATTATTCAAGTGCGCCCCCGCGGCCCTTCGGATCTCGTGCCGCTCGTACGAGATTTTTTATCGGCATCACGCGATCGGAGTCACGTTAGCTAATGAGATGTGCGGCGAGATACGCCGTCTATGCATAAATTAAAGCCCCATAAATCGTCCCCGAATTCCCCGCGCCGGTTTGCATAAATCCTGCCGGCGTATTGCTAGATTATATGCGTACCAATGTAGGTCGTGTTTACAGACGCATGCATGCTAATGGCGTCGATCCGGCTTTTAATTTCCGTCAGGACGCAACAGCTCGCCTTGAGCCGCCGTCTCCGTTTTTCCGAATCAAAGGACGCCTGTGTTGCACTTAGTTCAAACAAGGACGCCGGCTCGCACAAAGCGCCGGTTCTGAGCATTCCGGGTTATTTTGTTTGCTCTCGCGACTTCCATAATATATCACATTGCAAGAGTTGTGTTTTTGTTGCCGTAGGAATCCGCTCCGACTGAGTAACGCTGTCATTTCTAGAGAGATATTGCCTCACTTCAGGGGTGGTAAAAGTATTAAAATGAAGCACTGTTAAACACTCAGGCCGTTTTATGTGTAGTCTAGTGGTTTTTTTCTTTTTGCATGCGTTTATAAAATCAATTTAGCTTTTTTGGTCGACTTGTGTACGCATGACTTTGTCTAACGGTTCTCAACTCTAAGAATGGTTACACAATATAAAATATTAAAAGGAATAGTTTTAAAGTTGTGATATTATATTGTTTTTCATAAAAATGTAAGTGTTAAATAGGCTATCTTAATGTGAATTTGCCTATGAAGTCCTAATACTAGATTTAGTTTGAAAACTACCAAGCGCCTCCACCAAAATGTAACGAAGTAAAGGAATGTTTACAACTCAAGCCTGAAGTTCTTCAAGTTTATAGGAAAAGATCTATTTGCAGATGTTACAAATGCAGATAATCTTTTCTTCTTCTTGAAATGCCGTCTCCTTAATTAAAATTTGACAATAATCAGGTGGTTTTCTTTACTATCGAGCATAAAACTAATCAATGTTGCAGAATCTCCGATTTTGAGCCGCCGGCGCTGCCTCAAACACCAGCATTACTTTCGCCCACGCTTGTTTTTTGTTCGATCTGGTTTTCCATTATTAGTTGTAGTAGAGTGCGCAGTGAAAATAAATGCAAACACGACATTATCATGCGCGATTTTAATGCGATACTAGGACAACAACAAACAGAAGAAGAAATGAATGTATGGAAATATGGACTGGGACAAAGAAACCACAAAAGGACATATGTTGATAAATTTGCTAGAAGACCAACGACTATATGCGATGAACACTTTCTACAATAAGAAACAATAACGCCAATGGACCTGGAAAAGCCCGGATGGCAGAACAAAAAATGAAATAGAATATATACTACTAGCTTAAACCCCGCGGCATATGCCGCATTTAAAATGTAGGACGAATTTAATAACTTTTGTTGCACTAAAGAAACTTTTAAAAGCACGCTAGAGATTGGCAGTAAGGAAAAGTTCCAAAAAATATATTTTCAAATGGAAAGTCTCTGGAAAGGAAACGCTCGCCCCTGGAAGGCGTCCTAATTAATATGACGTTGTTAGAACGCAGTCAAAAAAAATTCCGGAAAGAATTAATGCTCTTGTTGACTTATGAGATTATACCTATGTGAGAATTATTTGCTCCACCGAAATAATTTTCAGCTGCCTGCAATCTGTGTTTCTTTTCAGGTTTAAGCCTTTGAGCGTCATAAAAATATAAATGCGGTAACTCAAGTCTCCAGTTACGCCGTTACTGATATTGTTAAATAACTCGATTAATTATTATTTCTTTGTCATTTTAAACTGGCATTATTATTATTATCTCTATAATAGCAACCATAAGTAACTGTTTATAATGTTTATATGCTAGCGAGTTAATTTTCTTCTTAAATCGCTAGTGAATTAATAGTAGATTGTTCTACAAGTTAAGAAAAGTAACAGTTTTCCAGCGAATGTAAAAGTTTTACGTGAACATGCAATTTTTCCGTGTAGTTGGCAAAAATATCTTTTTAAATAATTTTGGTCAAAGCATGGAAGCGCAATGTTTACTGTACTGTATAAATATAAATAACCAATATACATTATAGAATACTTGAAAATGGATGAATCTGTTATTAATTCATTTAGTTTCAATTTAAACTGCAGTGTTCTATAGCAGCTACTTGGCGCATTCGGTTACTTATTTAAAAATAGACCTGCGTTTTTCACATATCGCAGCGGTCGTGCTTTTAAAAACATGATGTTTTTAGAAAAACAAAATTCAAATTATATTAAATCCTAATAATACATATAACAATTAGAAACTCATACCTATCATATTAAAGTAATCACCTTTTTCTTTGACTATTGAGAATTTCTTTAATAACACGCGCCTTTCCGCTATATATATATTTTTTAAATATATTTTTACTTTGGATGAAACCGTGGGGTTGAGTGGAAGAGCAGTGCATTAAACGCACTGAACTCCGCCCCATATTAATACTTACACTAATATATTTTTTTCTATATGTATATACAGAAAATAAAGACATTTATTATTATTATTATTATTATTATTATTATTATTATTCACTTATTTTACCGTACTGCAATTGAAGTGATAATAAATAAATCGATCAAATATTTATTTATATTCCAATACCAATATAATACAAAATACTATTACTTTCACTTATACTACAATAAAGGGCAATGCCACTCAGTATTAGGTACAGATGTTAAACCAATAAAAATCAGATGAAACCATTCCACGGAACAGTGCAAATTACAGCAAGCAATCATAGGCGTTCCATTATCAGGACCCTTACACAAACAATATATACTGTTATCTTTAGTTTGCGTGGCTACGAGAGCAGTGGTCCTTGTTTCCGTACTACTACTTTTATTACAAAACATTAAATTTGTACCATTATTAACATTTAACGACTCTTTGAATACATTCCAATCAGTATTAGCTGCAGCATCCTTAACTGCTTTATTTGTGAAATATTTACCGAGAAGTAGGGCATCCAATACCGAACTGAATTTTCAATCCCGGGATTTCGGTATTGAAGAAATTCTATCTGGATCCCGGTATTCAATACCAGGATTTCCGGTGTTCAAACCGAGATTCCCTGTTTTCAGTACCGATATTTCCAGTATTCAATACCGGGATTTCCGATGTTCAATACCGGGATTTCCGGTGTTCAATATCGGGATTTTCTGTTTTCAGAACCGGTATTTCTAGTATTATAGGTGTATAATAGGTAAGTAAATATGCAAGCAACAGTGACAACACAACTGAACACAGTTTACGCTGTTTATGGACACATCTGCTAACTGCTACTACCCTGAACCATATCTACTAATTATTATCTATCAACATGTTGCTCCATGTCTGGCGCCGGCCAGGCCGGGTAAGGCAACTCGCAGACTCTGCGAACTGCGATGCAGTGCACACAAAAGCAATCCCAGAAATATCGAAAATTATTGGAGAAAAATACCGGGATTGAAATACCGGATAAAAAAATTAGGGATCCCGGGATACCGACATTTTGGGATCCCGGGATTGGATGCCCTACCGAGAAGTTCTGGCATAATCACATTGTTAAAAAACTTCATAGCAATAGCGCTTTCTTTTTCTCAAAATACCTCATTGAAATGTATTCTTTCACGGAAAAAATTTTTACTACTCCATACCACAAAATCACAGTAATTAACTCCAGTAATAGCGAGTTGCATTTGTATCTGGTAGTAGTAGCCATGGTTATGATCTAATTTAAATTCTTCATCCTTTTTTTTGTACACCTGCACATTTTAGAACATTTAGGTCATCTATGCCAATGTCCTTTGCGCAATAAAGACACTTAATTTCGACAACCCCCATTTCACCACCAAAAGGGCAAATTCAGATTACTATTTAAAATAGCATCTGCTTTTCCACTTAGATAACAAATATTAAATAATTAACGACACTAACTGTAGACCAATAATACTATTGTAATGTTAAACATATATGTAAGAGAGTGATTATGCTGCACCGATTTGGTGATTAAGTAGAATTTTAAACAGATTAGAGTTAAATTTCTCAGGTGAACAGGTTTTGAGATACTCCGGCAAAGAATTGTATAAATAAGCTATATCGTAAGAAAGGGATCGCTTATACATTGCAGTTTTGTGATATGGAGGCGTAATTAAATTTCTATTTCGCGTATTTACACTATGAACATCACATCTAAATTCAATTTTATTAAGTAAATAAGAGGGTACTTTATTTGAGATAATTTTATGAAACAATGTGGCTGAATGAAGTATTCTACGATTGTGCATATTTAACCATTTAATTTCGTTAAGTTTATGTGTTATGTGATCAAATTTTCTAATACCATGAATAAACCTCAGGCATGTATTTTGCATATGCTGAATTCTTTTACTGTCCGCACTGTCTATGATTAAATTTATTAAATTGTGCCATGGAAGAGACTGAAGGTCGTTATAGACCTCCTCATAATCAAAATTAGCAAAATCTCTGTAAGTATACAAAAAAACTTTTGCGATGCAATTTACATTTAATAGGGTAGTTAGTCACAATGATCAGATAATCCATGTACATCAGTCGCATCGTAATTGACTATACATTTTTTATCGTTTACCAAAATAAGGTCCAGTAATGTAGAGCTGTTTTTATCATTTTTCAGTACCTTTATCATTTATAGATAACATATCTATGTTAAAATCACCCAGACACATTATCTCGTCCGTCATATGTGCAATAAGTTAAAAGGAGTCAGCACATCCAAACTCCTGCCTTCGATAAACTGTTCCTATGACAACCGTTAAATTTTTTTAAATAATTTTGATCCACAACTGTTCAATAGCTATACTACAACTTACTGTAGGAATAATAGGAAATTGTAAATTTGTAAATCGATTAAGCAATTAATCAACATATTACTATAAACAAACTTTATACGATAACTCATAAAAATGAATATTTGACTAATAGAAATAAAACTAAATATATTACCATAAAGACATTTGCAGCAACATAGCAATAAACTTAATAGCAGAAAGATTGACAAAAATCTAAATGAAGTTATATTTGCGAAGCAACCAAAATAACTGAAAGTAAACCACAAATTGTATAAAAATACAAATAAAAATTAAACAGGATTTACTTTGTGTTCTAAAAAATGCAAAAGAAAATATTTTCCATATAATTTTATAGAATTATCGATAGAAATATATAAAATGTTTTTTAAATCAATTTTATTCAAACATTCAAAGAACATTTTTAATTTTGGCTATTTTACTATTATCTTTTGCCCTCATATAAATCCTGCCATTTTTAGACCAAAGATATTTAATATTCTTCTCCTTTTTATAATCTCTAGCTGTCGCAAACAGCTGTCGATTTAAGGAATAGAGAGATTCATTAATATACATAGAGTTATTGCTTTTTGCCATATCAACTAATTCCAAATTGATATCACTTAACTTCAGATTACGTTTTATCTTTCTGCACCTTAGAAACTCCTCCTTGTCATTTCACGATGATTCCTCTCAAGCATTTGAACAGCCACTTTAAAAGAGAGAGAATTTCCTACTGGGCGGTTTGTTTGTCCATCTGCTGGTTTGGCAGTACGAGTTGCACTGGAACTGCGCTCAACTATGGCAACGATGTTCTCCTCCGCAGCAACAACCTGATAAATAACTCGTTCGTACTGAATGCTAAAGCTCTTGCACTCGGATGGGGCAGCTATGTGCATCGACAATGCGCTCTGAAAGCTTGTTTCTTCTAAATCTTACTGGGCGGTTTGTTTGTCCATCTGCTGGTTTGGCAGTACGAGTTGCACTGGAACTGCGCTCAACTATGGCAACGATGTTCTCCTCCGCAGCAACAACCTGATAAATAACTCGTTCGTACTGAATGCTAAAGCTCTTGCACTCGGATGGGGCAGCTATGTGCATCGACAATGCGCTCTGAAAGCTTGTTTCTTCTAAATCTCTCTGCAGCTTGGCTAGCGGTGGGCACTGTTGAACTACAGTTTGTACCTATTCTCCTCCGCAGCAACAACCTGATAAATAACTCGTTCGTACTGAATGCTAAAGCTCTTGCACTCGGATGGGGCAGCTATGTGCATCGACAATGCGCTCTGAAAGCTTGTTTCTTCTAAATCTCTCTGCAGCTTGGCTAGCGGTGGGCACTGTTGAACTACAGTTTGTACCTATACTATGTAGAATCTGAAATCGCAATAGTTAATGAAGGTATTTACAGTATCACTTTTAATAAATTCACCTCTAGCGCGCTATCCATCGCTTCGTATTGCTTTTTGGCTTCACTTACAGCTTCTTTCCAGTTTTCAGACAAGACTTGTCTACTGTCGAGGAATTCTTGTTTCATTTAGCTGCTTTTCTTTTTCCACCAATTTCTCCTTTAAGGAAGGTATCTGTAATTATAATGTACTGTAAAATTATGTCGTTAATAGGATTGATAATAATGAAAATTATGCAGTGCGAAACGCATTGATTGCCTCTGTTTTTGCCAGATAAAATTTCCACGCAAATCTTAGGTTATGTCACAAGAGCACACAAAATTAAAATGGAAAATATAATAACGAATACTCACTTTTCTACAACAGAAATGAGGGTTTCCTTCTTCGTAAACTAAAGGCCAGCTGTCAACACGACGATTTTAGCCCTGTTGCCAGATTTACACTGTACGAAATAAATTTGTAGAAACGGATTCAAAATGTACCAGATTCGTAGAATTGTACCAGGTCTGGCAACGCTGCTAATATCAAGACGCCGCCCACATGTGTAACTGCTCATAGACCAGGAGTTGATTTATTTGACCTTGGGACGTGTTCTGCTTTATTATAGAGTTATGATAACGTTGAAAATCTGCCTGACCACTCACATACGCACACACGCAGGCACAACATACATTTATGAACTTATAAAAATATAAAGTACTTGGTCAAATATATTTAAAGCTTTATCCAAAATCATAATACAATTATGCGTGAAATATCTTGAATATGAAATAGTTATTCGTGTATCAAGTGCAAAAGTACGTGGTCATGGCACGCGGCAGGAATTGAAACATGCCAAGTGCCATAAACATATTTTTCTCGTGTTACATACAATATTTTTCTACGATCGTAGCAGAAGAACAAAAATTTTAGATATTCTAGTTTATGTTGATATACAAATTTACGACAATGCGTGGAAAAAATTACTTTATTTCATTAGTAAAAAAGAAGTACTTTTAAAAACTAAAATGATAGTTGAAAAGTTGACATTTCTTAACGGTTGTAGAAAAAGGGGTTTTGATTTTTTGTTATATTTTATTTATTCGTAATAAGTACCTATTCTGAAAAATCAGAAATTGCATGATTTACAATTTTTGAATCCTAATTCTACCAGAAATAGCCAATTATTATTCTTTTTCTTCTTCCTTCAGCGCTACAACCGTGGATGGGTCTTGGCTTGTTCTATCATCCTCTGCTACTCCCTGCTTTCTTCTGCCAATCTCCACCAATTCCTTGACCATTATCCTTAAAATGGGGTCGCTGTCGTACATACCACCTCGTTTTAGATCTTCCACTTAACCTTCTTTCTGTCGGTTTCCACTGTGTTATTACTCGCGTTCTCATTTCTTCATTCATTCGTCTTATGTGTCCCAGCCATGCTATTCTTTGGGCCTTGATGTGTCTTACTATGTCTTTACCTTCTAATATTATTTCGATTCTGTACGTTCCGTCCTCATTTCTGGTGGGTCCGTATATTCTCTTCAATATTTACCTTTCACACATTCTTATTGTTCTTCGATTTTCTCAGTAGTTGGCCATGTTTCGTAGTCATATGTGATAACTGGTCTTATCATGCGTTGGTAAATCCTTATTTGTCTTATTTCCGTGTATTAGTGCTTTGGCCTGGGAGTCATTAAGCGTCACTTCAACTAATTTTATAAGCTTGTGTTGGATTCCCAGTTCTCGTAGTTCTTTCTATTTATCTTGTCAAAGGCCTGTCGAAGATCTATAAATAAATTGTGCATTTCCATGTTGTATTCAATTGCCGTTTCATAAGTATGTCTGATTTGATGTATAGCATCGGTTGTTAATTGGTGTATTCTAAAACCGCTTTGATATTCACCGATTATTTCTTCGCCGTGTATTTTGCCGACAATATTTTATAAATTACGTTTAAAAGTGGTATGCCACAGTAATTTTTACACTCCTCTTTGTTTCTTTTTTTCTGTATAGGCACGATTTGCCCAATTTTCCATTCGTTTGCCATAGTGCTTCTCCTCCTAATTTCACCAGTTCACCCGTTATTTCGTCGCAACTTGGGGCTTTATTGTTTTTTATTTTTTGAATTACTTTCTCAATTTTTTCTATAATTGGTTCTTCTGTTTGTGTTTCTGCTGTGAGGTAATATACTTGCTGGATTTCTTCCTCTTCCGTCACATTTAGGTCTTCAAACTGTTCTTCGTATAGTGCGTTGCCTTCTTTATCTTTAGAAGTGACCATCGGTGGGTGGAAGAGAGTGAGATTGAGTTTTAATAATCTATAAAATACTCTCGCGCCGTTCTTTTATTCATGTTTTTATTTTGAGAAGACTTTCCATGCTCCACGAAACAAGAAAAACATTTAAATCAACAAAACAAAATTTGGCGTGTTAGGTGCGATAGACGATACATTTTGTGAGTAAACTTTAATGTACTAATTGTTTGAGGTGTTGATAAGAGTCGATTTTTTTCTCGAGACGTTCGTGTAATATTTTTAATTCATGGTAACGCTTGAGATTCAAACTTTCAGAAAACGGTAGTGATAGATTTTCCGCTAAAGTTTTTCCCAATCTTCTGAAGTAGTCAAGTAAATATTTTACAGTTTCCACTTCGATTATCAAAAGATACTCTTGAAAAGCTTGTACATTTCTTTGGCGTTATAATAGGTAGTAGTATAATTCCAGTATCGCATAAAGTATTAATCTACACTTGTTAAGTATTGTAGATAAGTACAGATAAGAAAATTATACTATTGTTGGTAGCATTACAACTTACAATTTAATATTAGTAAATATTTTTTTGTAACATATTTGTGAAAAATCAATAGCATTAACTGGAATTATGAAATAAAATATTTAGGTATTACATTTGACAATAAATTAAATTTAAATAAACATAGAATTATTAATTAATCCATCCTATAAGACACTGGGTTTCCTATTACGCACATGTAAGCAATTCACAAACATAAATACTCTCGTAGCATTGTTCAACTGTCTAATAAGATCTAAACTAGAATATTTAGCAATAATCTGGAACCCCTTATACGCTTACCAAATTGTCGCACTTGAAAGAATTCAGTATAAATATTTGCGTTACTGCTATTATAAAACGACAAATTCTAAATGGGAAGGTAATTTTAAAGATATACTAGATTTGTTTCAAATTCAAACACTTGAAAAACTAAGAAAACATTCAGATATAATTTTCTTATATCAAATCATTCATAGTTTTTTGGCTGCTCTACATTTATTGAACTCAGTAAACCTTTATGTTCCACATTTAGGCACTAGACACGCTTTCTTTTTCATACAGTCCAAGAACTAATTATTATCAAATGAATTCGCCACTCATACGCATATGTAAATATTATAATAACATTGCAGCGGTATTAATAGATATATTTGAAGTGAACATGCAGAGATTGAAAAAAAACATTGAAAACAATTGATTTTTGAGATGACAAGTATTTCGTTCTGTTTGTTTTCTATAGTATTTAATTATTTTTTCTAATTTAAATTAATTTAATTATATTATATGTATATATCTATAATCTTCCTATAATTAGGTTTAACCTGTTGGAAGGTGCTGATAATACATAAATAAATAAATGACTCCCTGATTTTTAATTTATTTTGAACCTATTAAGTAATATACTCTCAATCAGGTTCCATGTTGCAATATCTGAAAACAGTGAGAAAATTATTTAACATCGAAGTACGAGTAAGCATATTATTCTGGTATACATTGAATTACTGATTGTTTCTTTGAAGCTACGGTTATTACACTCTACTTGGACAAAGGTTATACATATCTGAGTAGTTTTTTTAGAATTAATTATGACCGGTATTAAATTTCCTATCTATTTCCAGTTGTTAATATCACGAGTAATTGGAATTTATACTGTCATTAACTCTGTTCGCGATAGCAAGAACTAGTTAAATTGTTACCATACCTATCTCACGCACATCCATCACTTCCGAAAATGAAGTTATTAACAATTTGCTACGCTCTTTTCTTAGTTGATGCGTTATATAACCTGACAGTACCGTAACTGATGACAATTCCACGGCTACATAAATAGTTGGAAACCTCGTTTACATTACACCAAATGTGTTTCTTATACATGGTATTAAATGGTAACACGTTCCTAACAATTTTCTACGCGTCGCCTTTTTATCGATACTTGTAATAACATGACTTTCTGAGTAGGAGAAGCCGTTTTAGGTAATTTATCTTACGATATGCACATTTAAAGCGTGGCTGCAAATATTTACAATAATTGACCATGCAGCTCGAGCAATGATTGCATTGCGTGGGAACACTCCATTAACCGCTATTAAACTGGAATAATAACTTGAAAAAGCATGTTCGCGGGATTGATTTTTAGGAAGCTGCAGTGCGTAAATCTACTAGCTCCTTCATTATTTTCATAGTGTTTACCCGAAGCAAATAATTATTTTATTATTAATGGGGGTTCTTAGGCCTACTCATGCGTATGTACTGGCAAATGTGTAATGGATTTGTCTTAACCTATTATATAGGAGTGCTTTTCTGTGTAAACTATTAGCATAATCTGTGGTAATTGCAATTCTGAGAAAACATTTGCATGTGGATGTAGGTCACATGTCATAAAAAACGAGATTTTCAAATTAGTGTTGGTTTGCATACAATAGAATGTTTTTGTTTGAAAATAAGATGTATTCATTATTCAGCAGCTAGGAATGTTAGTGCAGAAATAAAGATCAGTTTCTTTTAATGTTATAGCTAAGCAGCAGATTAAGTGAATTCGATGTAGGAATTAATTCGATGAATAAGTTTTACTTTGTTCAATGGAAATCAACATCTGCACATTTAAGAAAATATAGTTTAAGGCTTGGATGATTCGGTTTATAACGAATCGAAAATCGAATAGACTATTCAATAGATTCCAGTCGTGATGAATAGATTCAATATGTAAATCGAATCGATTGGAATTGTGAATCGATTGAAATACGAAAATGATTCGAAGCGATTCCAATTGTGAATTGAATAGCGAATCGATTCTAGATGTAAATCGACTCGAGTCATCAATTATTATTATTAGTATTAAGACAAATAAAGAGTTAGGACTAAGTCCTATATGACACCACAAATACCAAATATACAGGTTAAACTAGTAATACCAGAAAACAATTAATATGTACCTACAAATTACAAAAAAAGTATACATTAGCGCAGCTAAAAAGAAAATAAAATTATAAAAATATGAAAGGAAACAAAAAAATAACAATGTGAATCGATTGAAATTGGGAAACAATTCGAAGCAATTTCAGTCGTGATTGAAAATTTGAATCGATTGAAATTAAACGATTCGAAGTCATTTCAGTTGTGAATCGAGTTGGCAATCGATTCGAGATATGAATTGAGTGGCAGTCGATTCGAGATGTAAATTGAATCGAATCACGAGTCGATTCAAAATATGAATCGACTGAAATGAAACCACTAGTCGCAGTGATTCCTTCCAGTTGTGATTTTGGATTGTGAATCGATTCGAAATGTAAATCGATTCGAATCACGAATCGATTCAAAATATAAACCTGTTGAGACTAAAAAACGATTTGAAGTCATTACAGTCGTGATTTGAATGGCGAATTGATTCAAAATGTAAATCGAATCGAATCATGAATTGAATCAAACTGCGAATTGATTATAATCGGGCAACGATTCGAAGCGATTTCAGTCTTAAATTAACTCAATATTTTTTTAATGATTCTTTTTTATTTACAATCTGCCATACAATAAATAGCATTCAGTAAATTTTGTGTAAGTGTACATGACTTGTGGGTTATTGCTTTATTAACAATTTCCCTTAATTACCCTATAATAGTTAGGAGTTTGATTCGAGTACCTTAAGCTAGTTAAAACTAATCTAAAACTAAACTAAGTGACTTGTATTAACATTAATAATGATTAAAATATTTAGGTAAATCTATTTGGTAAGTCCAAGGGTTTGAACCTCTTAAGACGCCGCACTACACGAGCACTTAGTAGATCACTGGCCAGATTGTTTGGGTGCACACTAAGCCGTGCACTATAATTGCCACTCAGATTTGTGACCATTTCACTGACCGAACTAATTCCAAGATCGCGGCTTATGACATCATTTGGAACGTACCAAGGGGCATTCACTATTTGGCGTAGCACTTTAGACTGAAATCGTCTGATTATATTTATGGAGGAGTTAGCAGCTGCAGCCCATAACTGCAAACCGTAGGTCCATATCGGTCGAAGGATTGTTTTATAAAGTAGTACTTTGTTAGCCGTTGATAACTGTGAGTTTCTACCTAGTAACCAGTACATTTCCCTATATTTAAGCCCTAATTGTTTTCGTTTGGTCCAGATATGGTGTTTCCAAGTGAGACGTCTGTCTAAATGGATACCTAAGTACTTAACTGTGTCTTGCTGGGGAAGTCGTTGGCCGTTTAGAAGAACTGGAGGGCAGGTTTCTCTCCTCATTGTAAAAGTTACATGAGTGGATTTTGATTCATTGGCTTTAACTCTCCATTTTTTAAACCAGATTTGCAATTTGCCGAGATGAGTTTGTAGCTGTTGAGATGCTATGTTGGGGTCGTAATGGCATGATAGGATGGCCGTGTCGTCGGCATATGTAGCAATTGTTGTTTGCGTGGTTGTAGGTAAGTCTGCAGTATACAGCAGGTACAACAGCGGTCCCAATACACTCCCCTGAGGGACTCCAGAGTTGATTCGGTATAAGGTAGTAACTTCGCCTTGCACTTTGACTAAAAAGTGTCTGTTAGTTAAGTATGATTTTACTACTAGGTAGAGATCTGGAGGTAATACATGCTTAAGTTTGTATAACAGTCCTTTGTGCCAGACCTTATCAAAGGCCTGGCCCACGTCAAGGAATACTGCAGAGCAATATTGTTTTGTTTCCAACGCATTGTTTATTTTTTGTACTAGTCTATGTACTTGTTCTATAGTCGAGTGCTGTACACGAAAGCCAAATTGGTGTTGTGGAAGTAGATTGTTTTGCAGGATTATAGGTCCTATTCTGCTTAATAGTAGCTTTTCATACACTTTCGAGAGAAGTGGAAGCAGGCTTATTGGTCTATAAGAGTTTGCCTGTTCAGGTGGTTTACCTGGTTTTAATATGAGTATTATTGTGGCTACTTTCAATTGATCAGGCCAATAACCCAGTCTGAAAACAGCATTAAACAGCATTGTTAGGAATTTGTATCCATTTTCTGGTAGTTCTTTTAGAACTTTACTGGTAATTAGGTCATAGCCTGGCGATTTGTTATTTTTCAGGTTTTGAATTACAGATTTGATTTCTTTAGTTCTAAGTCGTTTGGTAGGTAGGTGCATTTGAAATGGTGATGTTAGAAATTGCTCAACTTCGTTTTCTTCTTCTGGAGTGACCTCTGAGGGGTGTGGCTCAAATACCGTCTCTAAATGTTCAGCAAATACCGTCGCTTTTTCGATAGGATTTCTTGCCCATGAACCATCCTCTTTGCGAAGGGAGGGAATGTGTTGTATCGGTTGTTTTAACTTTTTCGTAGCTCTCCATAGAGAGTAGTCAGAAGCTGCAGATGGAGATAACGTTTCCAGATAGTGCTGGACAGCTTGATTTTTAAGACGTTTAAGAAGTAATCTAAGTTTGGCAGTAGCTCGATTAAAGTTCGTTCTGTCGATTGGAGATCTGGTGTTTTGCCATCGTCTTCTTAATTTCCTTTTTTCTGCTATTAGTCTTTTGACTGCAATGGGACATTTGTCAGACCGTGTATGTGAGGTTTCTCTTGGAGTCGCAGCCCATGCCGCTTTTTGAACTACTTGGTTGAAGTGCTCTATAGCATTTAGTAGGTCGTCTTGGGTTTCTAGCGAGATTTCTAGCAGTAGATTTTCTTCTACTTTGTTTTTAAAGCAGATCCAATCAGTTCTGTTAGTGCTTAGGTATGGAGGTTTTTCTATGTGCAAAGGCTGAGAGCTAAGATTAAGTAGAACTGGAGAATGGTCGGAAGTAAGATCAAGACAAGACTTAATCTGTAGAAAGTTTAAGCTTATGTTTTTAATAATGAAGTGATCCAGGAGATCAGGCAATTTATTGACATCAGAGGGCCAGTAGGTCGGCTCTCCGGTGGATATAAAATTTAGGTTGAGTGAGGTTATCGTTTTCATCAGTTCTCGACCCTTAGTGGTTGTAATCCTAGAACCCCAACTTGTATGTTTAGAATTAAAGTCACCGCCGGCGATGAAGCGGTTGCCAAGTGTTCTAAGGTAGTGCTCAAAATGCTGTTGTTTAATAGCATGCCGTGGTGGACAGTAAACTGCTGAGAGAACCAATGGTCCAATCCAGTCCTCAACTACAACTGACGTAGCTTGCAGATGCACTTCACTGTATTTGCTGATTTCAAAGTGTTTTATTGTGCTTCTTATGATAATAGCAGTACCAGCATGGCCAGTTCCATCTGGGTGCAGTGTTGCATAGGTGGTATAGTTATGAATCTTCAAGAAACTTCTTTCAGTAAATCGAACTTCTGAGATTAGCATAATATCTATGTCATGTAGTTGTAAAAATGTCTTAACTTCAAGGGCGTGTTGTTGAAGGCCATTGGCGTTCCACTCAGCAATTTTTAGTATTTGGGCCATTACGTGAGTTTGGAGACAAGTGTTGTTAAAAGGTTCAACATGGTTGACATCTGTTCGACGAGGTTCTTCATCATCTGCTTCAGTTCCTGCATATCATTTGCTGCTTGAGTTGATTGTAGGATTTGATTTTGTTGTTGAAGGTTGTTGTTTGTCTCTTGTACTTGGTAAGCTCTACCACTAACAATTTGTGCATGAGTGATGCCAGGCTGTATTAGCCTTGATAGGCCTCTGTTTGTCTGTTTAGGTCTGAGTGGTGGGAATGTTTTCTGTTGCAACTCTTTGTATATAGCGCACCCTTTATAGTTCGCCGGGTGATTGCCATTACACAGGACACATTTAACATCATCGCTTTTATTTTTGCGTAAGCATTGCGTGGTTAGATGGTTGCCTGCACAATTTACGCAACGAGGGCTCCTGTTACAAAAATTCTTTGTGTGACCCAGCCTTTGGCACCTAATACACTGCGGGATTTCTCTCTTTGGTCTGGGTGGTTCGAATTTTACTAATGAATGCAAGAGTTTATTTATGTTATAAATATCCTTATTATTCGTGGCAGTTTTAAGTTCCACATAATATAGAGGTAATTGTGTCTTTGTAGTTCGGTCCCTTATGTTTGAAATGTTTGTGACTACATGATCATGCTTTTCTATGGCCTTCTTTAGAATTTCAATGTCAGTAGTTGGGTGAATATTACGTAGTACAACTCTGAAGTTGCGATTTTCTTTAAGTTTGAATGAGTGAAATTCCGTATTTTTTTCAGCTAGGGCTTTGATAATGGCAGAGTATTTTTCAGAAGATGCAGGTAAAATTTTGACTTCATCGTTGAATAGTACTTTTATCTCATATTCGTCTTTGGCTGTGCTCTCCAAAAGCTCAAGCAATGGTGGCAGAAATTTAACTCCTGATACAAAAATTGGGGGTGGTTTGTAATTTTTCTTAGTAGAAGTTTGGTCAGTGTCATTGGCGGTTGAAGTGCTTTCGTTTTCTAAATTACTGTAGCGATTTGATAGCGCAATTGGTTTATTTAGCCAGTAATTTGTTATTTTTGCTTGTTTAAGTTGAGGTTGGGTGTTATCTGTACTTCTCTGTCTTTTTTTATTTTCCACAATTTGCCAATCTTGTTCTTGCGGAACTTGAACTTGTGATTGTGACAAATATGGAACACTGTAGAATTGATGAGGTGCTGCAGCTCTTACAGATGTATTTGATAGTTGTTGGGTTGAACTTATCGGATATTGCGGGCGTGTACCGCCAACTGGCAGCGCTGGATAATTGAGAGCAGAAAAACTCGGCACATAATACGGGTTGCTTTGATCTGCCTGCATCGGTTCAGGTTGTTGATTTAAATGATTCGGTACATTTTGAAAGTAAGCCATAAGGCTTGTTTAAGTTTTATTAATATCAAAATTATTAATAAAAGTCAGTCGTTAATGCAATCTAAGAGCGATTGACCCGGAGGTCACTTACTTGTATCGCTTGATTCCAGAGCACAACGGTCGAACTTTACACTCCGAGAACCAAACGAGAACTGAACTCAATATTGAATATAAAGCTATGAAATTGACTATATGTAATAAATAAATGAATAATAGTAGTGTGTATACCAAGGTACTGAACTTTAGCTTTTTATCACGAATGTGGATTTAGTTGCGGAGGCCCGTAGGGTCAAGGCAAATAAACCACATGAAGGATAAAAAGGAATTTCAGTACTGAGAAGTACATTATGTTTTTTTTTATCGAGAAATCGTGAAATTACAGCATTTTAACCAAGGTTTCTAGGTTATGTTAACGTCGGTTGACGTTTACAAAAAACATTACGGGGATTACAGGATTACTTCGCTGCAGATGTCTCGTACTTTAATGACGATTTCGACGTTCTTCACTGCCGATTTGAAAAAAAGTAGTTTACGTAACATTAAAATAAATAAGAAAACGGTAACATGCAGTGTGTCCCACGTAAGTGTATAACATGCACCTTTTTTAGTTTTTATCTGATTTGAGCAGGGCTGTAGAGTCGGAGTCGGAGTCGGGAGTCGGAGTCGAGGAGTCGGAACTTTTTGGGTGGAGTCGGAGTCGGAGTCGGAGTCCGTATAAATTACCCGACTCCGACTCCCACTTTACAAATTTTTTTTTAAATAAAAACACCAAAAGCTAACAAACTATTTAAACGACTGTAGTACTGACTACTATTTGAAGACAGACTCAGGGTTAAAAAAATCGATTTTTCTTTATTTATGGTAGTCTATGAAAATGTGCGTGCACTATAATACGTTAATTCATAGATCCACGAGTGTACAGAGTGTGTTCTAGAATCAGTGTGATCACCGGTTGTAAATTTAAATTCCTTCCAAACTATTTAAAAAATACCGACTTTGTCCTTGTACAACGTAGTAGGCGGTTTTTCTATATCTTACCAATAACTGTTTCATGTAATTAACAATAAAACAAGCATAGTACGTATTATTACTATTATTAGTATTACGTCTAATTTGTAACTTTTATAGTGTACCTTATTTTTATGTTTTAACTGTTTCAAGATGTGTTTTAAAAGTTAAAACAGTTTCAGCATTTTGTTATATTGTTACTGTTGATGGTGGTTTTGTTGAATTGGCAATAGTTGAAGGGCACTTCTTTTGTGTATGTGTTTTGTTGATTTAGCAAAATATAAAAAATATTTATATATATTTATATAATTTTGATAATTAAATTACTCAGGTAAATTCATTATTTTAATCAAACAATTTAAATCTGCTCAACGCTGCTAAGACCTCAGACTATTTGAATTTCCTATGACTCAGTAAACTTGTATTATGTAGGCAGGTAGTAAATGACCCTTTAAGAAAATAATCTACTACGGAATGTAGTTAGTACTGTTAGTTTAGTAGGCAGGTAAGAAACTTACTTGTTATAACAATGGGATTTGCACGTTTATGAAATTCTGCATGAAATGTATTCTTCTTAAAGTAAATTTTATCCTTTTCCTCATTTACGTTTGTAAACCTCTATGTGTATTTGTACGTGAAATCAGTACGTTGCTGGAAACCGTAAATGCAATATTTGTAAATATGAAATTTATTATAATCAACCACATTCTGCACAACTTGTGAAATTCGTCATTAGCCGGTAAAGTTTATCAGGTAGATGAAAAGGAATAGGAGGGGGGTTATCAATATTCTAGTACAGCCGGAGTCGGAGTCGGGAGTCGGAGTCGGATTCAAACTACTAAAATATCAGGAGTCGGAGTCGGAGTCGGAGTCGGATTTTTTGTTACCGACTCCACAGCCCTGGATTTGAGCCAAATCTTTTTCAAAGATAGAGCACATTATGGTGCACTTGTGTACAAAAAAAAACCATTTGCTCTGTTCAAATGAACAGCCAGCTGTGATACCAAAATAAATGGAAAAATCGGAAAATCATATTAGGCAGTTTTTATCGGAAAATTTTATTAACAAAAGTTGCTCAGAATTGCCCAAAAAGCTTGAAATCAAAGTTTTATCGAAATGTAAAAAGATTGAAATTTTGTGTAAAACATCCAAAAATATAATTTCAACGGGTTAGAACACAATTTCGATATCTTTTCGTTTTGATCAAACTTTGGACTGAACCTTTTTGGGAAATTCTGAACATATTTTATTATCAAAATGTTCCGATAAAAATTCCCTTTTTTAATTTTTGCCATTTACTTTGGTATGGGCGAATGATTTTTGGTTAAAGTACACCATAACGTGTTCTATATTTGAAGAAGATTGGGCTCAAATCGGGTAAAAAGTAAAAAAAATAGGGTGTTGCACTCTTAAGTGGGGCACACTGTATACAGAACGAGTCACTAGTACGGGAAAGCTCGATTGTGCTTACGCCGTTAAAGATATAGCAATGAAACAAGTGCCATTGTATACAGTAAGTCAAAGTGCAGTTTGTAAAATTATATTGCAGTATACAGGATGCTCCATTTTTGCAGAGCCACATTTAACTTGATTTTTTTTAATGGCACACCCTATATATTTTTACATAGTTGGATCTTTGCTTTTTGAAGCTTTATAAACAAGTTCAGTTTTTGAAATTTATTTCGGCTGTTCTGGAGTTACTCATTTTTTTCTGTAAAGACGGGCTACCGACAAAAAATCTGGGGTGCAAATGATGACGTTGAAGACGACTAACTATGGGGAGTGGCATTTGAAAAAATTAAGTTATGGCGCTCAAAAATTGCTAAAAGTTAACGTAGCACAGCAACGTAATTGCACAATGCATATAGACGTTGTCGCCAAACGATACTCCAAAAAGTTCTTTATGTATACGCAAAATATCAATTTGATATCCTAAAAATTGAGTGTACTGTGATTTTTTGAATAAGTGTCTGCAAGCGCAGGTTTTTACAGACTAACTCCGAGACGACTGAAGTAAATTTCAAAAACTGAACTTGTCTATAAGGCTTGAGAAAGAAAATGCAGTATGTAAACATATACATTAAGGAAAAATAAGTTAAATGCGGCTCTGCAAAAATGGTGCACCCTGTGTAGTGCAATATAATTTTACGAACTGAACTTTGACTTCCTGTGTACAATGGCAATTGCTTCATTGCGCTATATTTAACAGAATAAGCGCAATCGAGTATTCCCGTACTAATGACTCACCCTGTATATTTTGAAGCGATTATATTAATACAAATTTTTAGCTTGCATATGTTTCGATAAGGCATTTCTTTGAAAAGCGGAAGCCAAATTAATATAGACTGCGTTTATCATACATAATCGAATCAAATAGATTGTTTCCTTCTATTGCAATAGTTAGTTTCTTATTAAATGATCGAAATGAGTGTTGTTTTGCCCACGAAATGCAAACAATATTTTTTTTCTACAACCGTGTCTAAAGTAGATACTTTAAACACGTTAGTTAGTTGGTAAAGTGTCATTTAAAAAAAAACAGTGCATAAAAAGTTCTTTACAAACCCTAGTGTATAAAAAGTGAATTGTATTTTGGGTTACCTATTTACATAACATTATTCTGGATGTTAATAATGTGAAAAACCAGAAAGATGTCATTTATTTAATAGAATTTGGTAGTTATAGGTACAAAACAATAATAATCGTGAAAAAATAACATAATTAATTAATTACAAGCAAATTGCGCGCTACGCGCACGTGAAATAGGATACGCGAAAGGTCAAGCTCCGATCCGAGCGCTAAGATAAGAAAAACAAAACCTAAACAAATATAAACATCTGTGAAGCCGGAATGTGAGATTTTATTTTGTGCCACAGACACACACACATTAAGGAAAATTATATTATAGATTATTAGTAACAGTAATATTGCATAAAAAGTTCTTTATAAACCCTAGTGGAATGTATTTTGGGTTGCCTATTTACAAAATTTTATATAATTTTGACAGTTCATCGAGCATGATCAGTGGCGCCAACTTAAAACTAATTTCGATCAACCAACCAGTTCTGTACCAAAATAAATAAAGCAATTCATAAAAGATGTGGAATGTTCAGTTGTAGAAAAAGTATAGTATGCAACACGTGTGTAAAAGATCTTTTTTTAATCTCGTGCTGCCAATCCCACACTCGATTAAAAATACCTACTTTACACACTAGTTGCATAAATAACTATTCTACTAACGCCAAACAAGAATTTCAATATTGTTTCGCGCCCTAGTGCGCAAAATGTGTTTTTTTAATCGGATGTGGAGAACGTCGAAATTGTCATTAAAATACGAAAAATCGGCAATGAAGTAAACCATTGTTTTACGATTTTTTCTAGGTGGCGAGGCGACAGATACACGTCAACCGACGTCAACATAACCTAGAAACGTTGATTAAAATGCTGTTATTTCACAATTTCTCGATTTTAACAAAACATAATGTAGCCCTCGGTACAAATTCCTTTTTATTTCTCATGTGGCTTCAAATTCGTGATAAAAAGTTAAACTTTGGTGCCTTGGTATACAAATTACTATTTTTTCACGTCGCCAATAGTAACCACGTTAAAAACTGGAAACATTCGCGTACGGATAACGATGTCCCCTTATTTTGACGAATGTCGAAAATAGTATTGTTACGTTTGTCGAAAATAGTATTGTTACGTTCTTAACGTTCGGGCTATTCAAAATTATACGACAAACATGGGTTCAAATATTTATTTACACAATGAATTACTACGATTATTGTTTACATACGGATTAACACATTTATTTATATCACTATTAAACACTAACGATTATATATTTATTTATCTGGTCATCTATTTCTAACAACTATTATTAATTATTTCTTATTATTACTTCACGAGAGATTATGTACACGCGGTTATTTATATGGGGGCTTCTAACAAGCCTCGACGTGAGTTCGAACTGCCGCAGAATTATTTCAGAACTGAACTGCGGGTCCGACGGCCGGGTATTTATATGGCCAATAATTTCCCTCCAGAAGCTTCCAGACAGTCCCGACACTCACTAGAAACTCCAGGCGGAAGCATGACGCATTTGACCTCGGGCCCGTTCTCGGAGCATCTGTTCGAAGTGACTCATCGCGCACACCTGCTTCTAGATCGATCTGGAAGTCGTTCTCGCATTCGTTACACTGCCCCCGCCTTAGATCGTTCTGTCCCAGAACGAGTTGCGTCGGGTGCCTGTCTTCTCGCTCTTGTGGGGGTCCGATGGCGGTACTTGCAGGCGGTGCCCTTCTTGCACATGGACTGGCTGAGGAAGCAGCAGCCCACCGTGGTCTCCAGGCTTCGCAACAGCACACCTCGATCTGGACGCCGGTTGTCTCTTGTACTGCCGATCGGTAGGCCATCAGGAACAGGTGCATGTACTGGCCCCAGTCACGCGGATGCTCGGAAACGCCCTTGGACAGATGCTTCTCCATGGTTCCGTTCATCCTTTCCACCATGCCGTCCGATTGAGTATGGAGGGCAGTGGTCCGGGTCTTGCGTATCCCCAGTAGCTTACAGACGTTCTGGAACGGTCCAAACTCGAAATTCTGGCCCTGGTCGGAATGTAACTCCACGGGGACTCCAAAACGGCTGAAGCACTCCTTCACCAGAACATCAGCGACAGTACCGGTCTCTTTCTTCGGAACGGCGTACGCTTCGCGCCATTTGGTGAAGTAGCCCATGCACACCAAGATGTATTTATTTCCCGCTTCGGTTTCGGGGCATGGTCCGGCGATGTCAATGGCTATACCCTCGAACGGACCACCGACGTTGTACTGCCACCTCGGAGCTCTTCGTCTTCCAACAGGTCCGTTTCCCGTAGCGCATGCTTCGCACCTTCGGCACCACTCTCGGACGTCACCTTTGCAGCTCGCCCCGTAGAACCTTTTTTTGGACCTTCTGCAACGTCTTCTTCAATCTGAAGTGTCCTCCAGAGGAGCAATCATGCAGGTAGCGCAGAACCTCGGCCACTCTACTCCTTGGAACCATCGATCGTGATCTCGTTGCCCTACTGTCCTCATCTTCCAAGATTCTGGTCAGGACGTTGTTGTCCAGCTGCAAGGAGTCCCATTGCGCCCAATAAGTCTCCACTGTTGCGTTGGTGGCGGGGACCTCCTGCCAGGTAGGTCGACGGCCATCTTGCTTCCAGGCTATAACCGCGCCTAAGTCGGGGTTGTTCTCCTGGCTACTCTGCAACTCGTCTGGCTCCCACGAGTCGTCGACCACAGTGGTGCGAATAATGGGTACCGCACGACTCTCCAGTCTCGAACAGTGGCCGCAGTCCGCAGGGCAAGGCCTCTTGGATAACGCATCGGCGTTGCGGTGGACTGTGCCAGGTCGATGATTTATTCCCAAGTCGAACTCTTCTAGGCGCTCGATCCACTCAGCCACCTGCCCTTCAGGGTTTTTGCACTGCAGCAGCCATCTCAGAGCAGGATGATCGGTCCTCAGCAAGACTCTTTTGCCAAACTCAACTGATTTATGTTTTCCTACGTCAGTACGGCCGCTGGGATGATCTCCGCACTCGACGATGTCCTGGTACCGGGCCACCAAATCTTCTATCTTCTTCCGTTTTCGTTGGCTCATGCCCCTTCCCAGTATTGGGTTCCTCCTGACGGTTGCCAGTTCCCTGCTGACGTTCATCATCCTTACTGGGACCCCAAGCCCAGTCTTCATCAACGTCTTCCCTACCAGGATACCATGAGTGAGCTTCTTGCCACCATCAGGCTCGACCACGCGCACCACGTTGCTCCGGAGATCGCCATCCAGGTATGCATCCACGGCCCTCTCGGTTCGTCCCTGCAGAATAACATCTTCCGCCCATACCACTTGTGCCGCGATCTCTCCTCCTGGGTGTCGGGAAAGCTCCTCCCCACCCACGTGCAACTCGCCGCGTCTCAGGTCCAAAGCGCACTCACGCTTATCCACAACATCCATTCCCAGGATGCACTCGTCCGCAATGTCAGCATAATCGGGCTCAACCACGCGCACCACGTTGCCCCGGAGATCGCCATCCAGGTATGCATCCACGACCCTCTCGGTTCGTCCCTGCAGAATAACATCTTCCGCCCATACCACTTGTGCCGCGATCTCTCCTCCTGGGTGTCGGGAAAGCTCCTCCCCACCCACGTGCAACTCGCCGCGTCTCAGGTCCAACAACAGAGACCGAACTCTTCCATTTATCTTCCCATCAAGATTTTGGACTACTTCCTCTTCTGCGGTTTCCAGCTCTTTCTGCCCGACCTTCAGCTCTTCTCGTGCTTTCTGTCCGGCTTCCAGCTGTTCCCTAAGATCCTCTTGTGCTTTTTCTGCCTTCTTTCGACCGGATCGCAATTCTTCCCTAAGCTCATCCTTGAGGTTTTCTTGAGTGGCTTTCAATTTTTCCTCAAGTTTTTGGACTGCTTTCTCTTGCTCGGCCTTCAGCCATTCCTTAAGTGCTTTCGCGGCTTCCTTTGCCTTATCTTCTGCCTTCGTTTGGCCGGCTTTCAATTCTTCCTGGCCAATTTGGATCTCTTTCCTAAGATCCTCTTGTGCTTTTTCCGCTTTCTCTTGCGCCTTCTCTACCTTGTCCTGGCTAACTTGCATCAGTTGCAAAAGTTGCCTTAATTGGGCTTCCATTTTGCTGCTTTGAGATCTCGTCAAAGGCATCCACACTATCCACTTAAATTTATTTATCTGACCGTCGTTTTATCGGCACTTGTTAACAATTTATTTATTTAATGTTTGTTCAAAAATTTTCTTATAGCCCCCGGTACAAAACCTCACACCGACACCACTGTTACGTTCTTAACGTTCGGGCTATTCAAAATTATACGACAAACATGGGTTCAAATATTTATTTACACAATGAATTACTACGATTATTGTTTACAAGCACATGCGAGAATTATCAAGCAGATTACAAATTAATTCAAGCACTAACGACTATCGGTACACGTACTTCTATTACATACGGATTAACACATTTATTTATATCACTATTAAACACTAACGATTATATATTTATTTATCTGGTCATCTATTTCTAACAACTATTATTAATTATTTCTTATTATTACTTCACGAGAGATTATGTACACGCGGTTATTTATATGGGGGCTTCTAACAAGCCTCGACGTGAGTTCGAACTGCCGCAGAATTATTTCAGAACTGAACTGCGGGTCCGACGGCCGGGTATTTATATGGCCAATAATTTCCCTCCAGAAGCTTCCACACAGTCCCGACACTCACTAGAAACTCCAGGCGGAAGCATGACGCATTTGACCTCGGGCCCGTTCTCGGAGCATCTGTTCGAAGTGACTCATCGCGCACACCTGCTTCTAGATCGATCTGGAAGTCGTTCTCGCATTCGTTACAGTATATTAAAATACAAGTTGCAGAAGGCATCTATTCAGGCACGAATTTGAAATTCCGAAACGAACCGCATAGCGGCGAGTTGAGGAACAAATAAGTGCTTGAAGGACCTTCTGCAATGAGTGTTTTAAACAATTTTTTCTATTTTGCCGCTTTATACCATTTTATAAATAAAAAAATAAAAAAATGTTTTCTATTTTGCGTTTAGAATAACTCCATTCTAGCACCCAAATGACGTCATTTGAGTGTTAGAATGGAGTTATTCTAAACGCAAAATAGAAAAAAATATATTTCGATATTCGTTTTTTATTAAATGAGACTTGATTCGATTCAATTTTTATTATTATACTAGTGAATCACCCGAGCTACGATTCGCTTCGCTAATTACACGATTTAATTAAATTCAATATAATTTAATTTTACTTAACTTTTTCGTACTTTCTTTGAAAATAAAAACCGGCCTACGATCTAAGTCTAAAAATTAGCAACATTTTAAGCTATCATACAATTTAATCGGTTCAGTATCTTCGGAGGAGATAGCGAACAAAGATACATACAAAAAAAGAAAGAGACCACCGAGTTTATGGTATTGATTCGATTCGATTAATCGATTTCGATTCTGCTGTCGAATTGAATAAAATGAGTCCAACCCGTAATTTTCCAAACAAGCAATCGTTCTAGTGCTCTCCCGAATTTGTTTTGCCGCAAGACACACCCTTGTGAAATTGCATTCTTAAAATATTCGCTTCCGCATTTTATTAACTTCCCATTTCGCGTTCGGATGTTCTTGATCGAAAGCGTTTAAACTTAATTAGCCATTGTTTATTGTAATGCAAAGCGTGGGCAAGTCACGCGACGTTAATTAATTTGATCAAAATTTTGCATCCGGGTAGCCATTCCTGCACGGCGAAGAATCGCTTTCAGGGGCAAACGGCAAAAATTAAATCCACGTAGTCCTGACAAAGCCAGGACTTAATCGCTCCCGCCTTCAATAAATGGACCTGAGGATTTCTCGTTCGGATCTTAATGCCCGCTTTATGTGGTCTTAATGATGGGATTAGGAATGTCAGATTAATATGACATCCTTTTGTGCGGATTCGATATGTTGCAATAGCTTGCTGGCTATCGAATGAGTTTCGCGTTGGGGTCTCACTTGCTTTTGACGTGATAAGCGTGCAGCCTAAACTGTTATTGTAAATATTTTTTGGCTTCCTGACATGTAAACAACGCATTCATACGCAGTTGATACGATTTTACAGTTAATCAACGTTTTCACGCATCTCGGTGCTGTAAAATAACTAGAAAGTGCATAGCTTTCAGAGATCCTTAAAGAAAGAAGTTGCTTTTTTAGTAAGACAGGGTATTTGCAGAAACGCTAATTCCTCGTTTAGTTGAATTTTGGAGAAATACAGAAAATTGATACGGCTTTCATCTTTTACGATTTACAGCGTCACCACAAAATTTACTAAAAGCAGCTTGCTTGATGGCAACTGCGGTTTTGATATTCGAAAGCAAAATCTCGAATTCATAGAAAATATTATTAAAAATATATCAGCGAAAAAAATTAATACAATACTCGTGCGTTAAGTACTTTACGGCTCTCGGTTTTATTGAGGTACTCCGCTTCGCGTCGTGCTTCAGAAATTAAAACCTGGCCTTGTAAAATGCAACCTAGCGCACTCGTAATGTAAATAACTATTATTTATTGAAATAATCGTAATTTGAGGAATTTTAGTATTTAATGTTTAATATTAATTTGTTATTCGCCTATTAGAGAATGCAGTCTTGAGAGTTTGAAATGTATAAAAACGTTGTGTTAACTATTTCACATGAAAAGTGTATTATATCAAGTGATACATTTTCATGAATGTTTGTTAAGAAATTTATAATAATTTTGAAAGTAGCCACAACCTTATTGAACATATAACTTTTTTTCAACATCTTCAGTTCTGCATTGTAAAAGATAGCAATTGGTGGGTATTCATTTGTTTTAAAAATAGGGTAGTGAAATTTCTTGTAAAAGATTTGTTTCCACGTCAGTATAAAAATTTATTGAATCGCAGATACTATCACTGGCATATTAATCACACAAAATTGTAATAAAATGCAAAACGATTCACTTTTGATACGATTTAAGGCTGCAATTTTAAGTTAATCAGTTTGCCCTAGCTGAAACAAAAAATTCAAATGAAGGACTAAAGCACAATTTAATGAAATTCTGGCTAGGGAAAAATACATTACCTATGGACGTAAATATAGAGTGCAGACAAGAAATATATTTCTATGAAATGTAAAAATAATCAGTTAGCAATGACAACCTTTCCAGGACATATTTGATATTTAGTTGGCTTTATTTGTACAGAAAATAAACAACAGCATTCATGTTCATCTCCAATTTAACTGGTTTCGTCTACATTTTCCTTGCTTACACTCCAAGTTATATTTTAAATATAGCAACCAGAAACAATTGAACCACGTGCTGTGTTTTATATTGTGCACAAATTTGATATAATATATCTAAAAATAGTTCACATCAATTTTTAACGGTACTCGTTGTGAAATTACTAAAAATTCGAAGACAGATAATTTTAATTCTCGGTGTGAAACAACTGTTGTTTAAGTAGGTACTTTTGGAAATGGTGGCGTTCAAATTTCGAACATAGCGTATTAACATTTTGACGATTCAATCTTCTCCAGCTGATATTAATATAATTCCATCCACATTACTTATAATTATATCGACCAGTTCACAATATGCAGGAAAACAAGGTTTGCATGTTTAAATTATATGGCAAAATATTTTAAAAAATATCCATTATATACAACTTTCTGGAAAAGTTTATATGCCTTTACTACTAAATATGTCAAAAATATAGTGGTGAACTTTTTAGAAATATTTTGAACCGCTATGGTTGACTCGTGTGGAAGGGCCGATACAGGCACATTTCCTTTCTAATGGGACACCTTGAATTTCACACCATATTCATTGGCTATGACCTTACCTACACGTGCATATCTTTTGAAATTCTGAGAAATACTTTGGAAATTATGATTTTTATGTGAAAAAATAATTGTGGCGTTGTTTGTAAAAATTTAGAAAAGAAGAAGCTGGATTCTATTAGCTAATAGTGTCTAATTTGTGCTGACGCGAGGAGAAGTCGATATTATTCTACAGGGTTTTTGAAAATTGTAAAGAGCCATAGCTCATTTCTTTCAAATGGAACACATCTTATTTTTTACATCGTTTGACTGTTTTACATTCTCCTTAATTTTTATTCAGCATGTCATACCAGATAATTCAGCATGTCATACCAGATATGAGTAGGTTTGAAGATAGTTTGCGATGAATCCATAATTACATTTATTTTCTTCTTCCATACTATGCGGAGGAGGAGAATCAACTCGGTACTTTAGTTTTTTAGTTTCATTCTTTTCTTCTTTTCTGGCTCCATTTAATGACATCGTTTACACCACAGCTATTCGTTATAGATGTATTTGTTGGCCCATCCCTTAGAGTGAAACCCATTACAGTGTTTTCATTTTAGTTGTTCTAAGTACCATACCATACCAAAGTGTTTATAGACACCCAATTACCTGGGTAGCTTTTGTTCCTTGCTGTTGTGCTTCTGTTGCTAGCAATATCCACTTCTAGATAGTTAAATTTCATTACCTCTTTGACTATAGATAGCTCCATCAATTTCTACATCTAACTGAATATTTGTTTATCTATATCGATAGTTTTTGTTCTGTTTACGTATATTTACATATTGCATTTCTTTTCTCATTCATTGAACTGATGGAGTAATCGCTGTAGGTTATCTTCAGAATTGGCTAACAAATATTTGTTATTGTCATATCTACTTTATATCCCACTTTACCTCACAGAGAGGCAATCAGTTTATTCGAGACTAAATTAAACAAATAGAAACTTGTCTCCTTGTCTCATACGTTTAAACACAAATCATGCCAAGCGTTTTTTCTTGCACTCGCTACCAAGTGGGGTATATTTGTACCTCAGTAATTTTTGGCATATACTAAGACAATTTTGGTGCAAGTTTTATTTAGATGAGTTCTAATTGAATCTGTAACCTTTTATTCAACTCTTACTAGACAGAATCAAATAAGACTTCCCGAAATTTAACAACCGCCCCCTACCAAGCGGGGTACAGACATACCCAGATGTGGTATACCTCAAATATTTTTGTTTCAATAAATATTTTAACTAAAATCACTTTGCGATAACTGAAAACTATAGTTACTGAGAACTACAGAGGTCAACAAATTTTGTGAGCGAAAATATGAACAAAAAAGTGACGGTGAGGTACCCCGCTTGGTATTAGTTCTGTGTGTAATAAATTTTGTCTTTGCATTCGTGTTGATGTGTAGTAGTTTCCACTCGTATCTGACGTACCTGACCTACTCTCTTTAAGTTGAAGTAGTTGTCATGTTCTACATTTTTATATTTTGACTAATACATTGTAGTCGGGTTTTACCTATTGGTCGTTTATCTTTTACTTTTCCTTCAATTAAGGTTGTTATAAATCGATGGTATCTTAACAGGTGTCCTATCAATTTTCTGTTCTGGTCTTCTATTCTATGCAATACTTCTTCATTACTTATCATATCTTTCCATTTTATTTTCAATAATGCTTGAAGCCTCTCTCTGCCTTTTTTTGGTAGATGTCCTAGTTTCACACGCATACAGACATATACTCGTACTTCATATACAAGTTTTTACATAGTTTTTTTCTAAGTGTAGCCTGATTTTCGAGGTGAATAGCGTTTTTTTTTTAAATTTAATAGTGCTTGTTTTGCCCAATTATCCGACTTTCGACCTCCGATATCCAGCTTCCAAGATATTTGAAGCTCCATACTTGTTTTCCTACTATTCGTCTTAGTTGTGTAATTGTATTTATTGGAAGATTTATACTTGTTACCAATATTTTAATGTTGTTTGTGCAACCATTTTTCGTTTTGTTTTCTACATTCTGCTGTGATTTTGATCGTTAAAATTCTATATTGTTCGTTACTGAATTCATCTCTTTTATTTTTTAGTTTTCTACATTTATCTATGTCTTCTATTATCTCCTTTGGTTATCTAAAGTTCCTTGATTTTCTTTTTTCCTTGGGTTTCTTTTTGTTTCTCCTAAATACGCTTCTAGTGTAATTTTAATGGTTTCTTTTAGTGTCGACCACTTTCTTCTGATCTTTGGTCCTCATTATTCTTTTCATCTTGAAGTATTTCTTCTTGTCGTTTATTTTATTTATTCCTAATTGCATTTCTTTTTCTATGGTTTTTTGGCTAGTTTTTAAATTTAACGTTGCACTTTCCAATTACTAGACTATAATAGGTGTTTAAATCAATACCCGGCTATCTTATACTTTACTTGATTTGATTTCTATACCGTTGTTTTACTATTATATAATCTTGCTACCCTCCTATATCTCCTGGCATTTTCTAGATGTATCTTCTCAGTTTTCGTACTGCTGAGTACCTTCCGACTCCAAATTTTCCTACATTTTTATCGACGTGTTCGTCTGCTACGACGACATTGAAATTACCCATGATATTGTATTTTCTTTACTGCTTGTCGTTTCGAGTACGCTATCGATTATTACATATACCCCATTCACTCCATTTGTGATTCTGAGCAGGCATTGAACGTGAATATTTGTACCAGTGTATCAAATATTTAGTTAGAAAAAGTTACTAAAGTCAACATGACATTGACATTTTGTAAATTCCGAATTTTTTTCAGTTAATGAAAACCCATACGTGGCAGTTTGCTGAACTGGAGGAATCAGTTCTGTTATTTTCAACAACTTTAATTCACTTGATGAATGAAGAATGATGAACTGTTAAATGTTCTGTTTACTTTGGTAATTCTTTTGTAACTCTACATTATACCGTTAAAATAATGCACATGCAAAGCCTGCTCAGAATCACAAATAGAGTGAATGGGGTATTGTAATAATCGTCGGTTGTCTTTGATAAAAGATTTAAAATACGGTTATATTAAATGATTGCTATTAAAATATCAATATTTTTATCTTCTTCGTAATATACCTATACAAAATTACAAATTACATTTACATGCATCTCTTTAATTTGCAGCATTTTTTATTCCACAACGAAAAATGATGCTCAATTCATTATCTAACTTTAGGGAAAGAAGGTCTTTAAGGCAACTACTTCTTTCATTGTTCTTTCTTGTTTATTCTGCCGGTGTTCTCTTTCTTTGGGCTGCTCAACGGCGTCTGATATTAAGTTTCGATAGCTAATTATTGTATTAGTTTATTTATACTTAAAGTGGGCTACATACATTGGAACTTGGACGCCGTACTACAGATTTGCAACCCAACGTACACATATAATGGCAAGACAGATTTCTAATATTTATCTGAAAGACATGTTGATCAGAGTTCCTGCGCGTTTATGATATTAAAGCAATTGACAGTTGAATTTGGCAGTTGCAAGTGTGTAAAGACTTAATATTATAAAATTTAAGGGATGATAACAACCAGCGGAGAAACCAACGTTATTTGAGTGCCTGGTAAATGCCGTAGAATGGCAAATACTGCGTTATCCACAGCATAGAACACTGAAAACTCGTTCCATCAGCATTATTAAATGAGAGCGAAAGCTTTAATAACAAGCATTCTGATCAATAGCTCTTTTGAATAAATAGTTATTCAATAGATGTGTTGCCATGATATGTGTCGGGCTGCAGCCCCAAGAAACAAGGGTCGAAGTTTCGTGGCTCTTAATTCTTAATATATCATGAAATCGATTCATTTCAGCTGTTCGTACATTTTATTTGGCCTTCGTAAGTTAAGACAGATTCTGCGTTGGTTTATGTATTTGTTCTGTATACTCATGTATTGGTTTCGTCATCCTTGTCTATGCGTAAGCGTGTAAGGCAACTAGATTTGTTTTGACGTCTGTTATACTTTTTTGTCTAGCATTTCTCTTCATATTCGAATTTGCCTCACTCAGGAGCTTTGGAAATAATTAAACTTTGTGGTTTTGCAAATTATCCTCATTAATGTTGTAATTGAATGGAAAGGGGAGTTATTATTTCTAACCTAAAACAGACGATACTACGCCATTTTACATTTCTTGTTAGAGGATTTTTATAAAATTACTGGTTGTAGTTGTCATAAAAATGAATTACCCTTAACTAAGCTATCCCAGTTGACTGGCCTTTCCTAATAAGAATTTTACCAAAAACTCTTTTGACAAGAATCCATCCTCCGCTTAATTGGTTTCTAGAACAGCCTTTTTTCAGAAGCAAAAGTGACTTGGATTCTCGACACAACTATATAAAGCGCTTTTTTATTGCTACAAGTCGCTGATTTGTTGGACATTGAAATTAAAGAACCGGTTTCGATTTTAGATACACTTAACATTAATGGCGGCTTCTTTGCCCACTATCAAGACCTTGATCATCGTTTTTACGCCAAATTCGTAGCAAATGGCTGCAATATCTCGCCAGCCATCGCCATGCATGCAGGTGGCAAAGGTTGTCTTCGGCTCTGTTAGATGGACTTCTGCAGGCCCATCTGATCAGGAAATTCCGTGTTGTCATCGGCCAAGTCCACGACTTGCCTCTTGCCGTTCTATTTGCAGAGCATCCTTGAGGATCTCTCAGTGCGATTGCGAAAGTAATGCATTGACTCCGGCGGAATGCTTCGGACAACAAAAAACTCATTTCATTATGCATTTGTAATCTGCCGATCCTACCGAAAAGGCTTGGATGTGCTTTTTTGGCAAGACCGGGTTTTTGCTAAAGATCATCGGTCGCTGAACTCCGACTCTCGCTGAAGGTCGGCGAAATGTTGAAATATTTTGCAGCTCGGATCTATTAGCTGTTATGAATGACCAAGATCGAAGCGACTTTTTAGCGATTAGTTTTTTCCTCAGACGACTCAATTATGAAACTGCAAATATCGTAAGTCAGCGCCTCTCTTCCTGTATACAAAGCTTCTGGTTCCGTATTTTTAGACGCACTTCGTGTGTTTACAAACCAAATTAGCACCGTGGAAATAGATTCGCTAAAACCGACTGCGAAGGCAAGTTTTCTCGCGTTGCAGCCGAGAGCTTTCCATTTGCAATTTCCGCCGCCGAGAGAATGCACTGCTCAAACAAATCCAACTACTCTGTGTCAACATTGTCTCTGCGCTGCCCCGGAATGAAACATGAAATTTTAATAACATTAATATGTCTGTGTCTTTCTATTAACTTTTCATTTGTGAAGGTATGTTTCAGCATCTCATGCGAGACGTATCTTAATAGCGTCGTACATTTTTGGTCGTTTTTCTTTTCTTACTAAGTAGAGGGTTGGAATAATTCGCCATCATTTAACGTGTTCTGAGACTGGGCATTTCTGGAACTTGATATAGAAACAGAATCATTTCTAACGGGGCTATGGTGTTTCTGCAGAATTGTAGCTTGTTTGTAGAGGGGCCGCGATTTTTCTTTGTTAATAAAACCCTATATGTAGTACTGAAAGGATGAAAGAGGCACTATAGTTTCAACCAGAAAAGATATAGCACAAGCAGTCCAAAAATTCTACCAAAAACTATACTCCACAACAATGCCAGAACACCCCATCCCAACAGAAGAAATATTAAACCTAGGTTCAGAAGACCTGCCAGAGGTAACTAAAAATAAAATTATTAAGCATTACTTCAAATGAAAACTAAAAGAGCACCTGGCGAAGACCGTATCACAAGTGAAATGGTGAAATGGGAGGTGATAGGCTTATATATGCCTTAAAAAACCTCTTAAACCGCTGCCTAATAGAAGGGAAGATACCACGTGCTTGGAAACATTCAGAAGTTGTTTTGTTGTTTAAGAAAGGAGAAAAGACCAACATAGAAAATTACCGTCCCATTAGCCTTCTCTCCCATCTTTTTAAGCTCTTTTCCAGAATTATAACCAATAGACTAACACAAAAATTGGATTCATACCAACCAAATGAACAGGCCGGGTTTCGAAAGGGCTTTAGTACAATAGATCACCTTCAGACAATCAGAATGCTCATAGAAAAGACTACAGAATACAACATTCCACTACATATTGCTTCTGTGGACTATCATAAAGCATTTGATACGATAGAAAAATGGTCCTTTCTAACAGCTATGAACAACGCACGCATTGACTCTAGATATTCTATGATACTTAAGGATATACCGATGGGGCCACAATTATATATAACAGAAATGAGATAACATGAATAAGAAGATAACACATATTGCTTGAGTAAGAAAGAGATAAACATAGTAGCAAATATACGAGGAGGCTTGAAGCTTACTTTAATTATGACATATGTCAACTAATTGTGCCTACTAAAATAATTTTGTTGTATGGTCATCTCTTTCTTACTCAAGCATTTTATTTTGTTGTTCATGTTATTTCATTGCTGTTATATACAGATTGTCCGGATTGTATTCGGAACATGGGAAATTAATGAGTGTGACAGGGATAAACAGATAAAATGAGTAGGTATGACAGAGAAGAAAAATATCCAAATTTATCAATATACCAATGGACACTTTCAAAACTTTTCATGGATGCTCATATTTTAAATAAATTAAACACATCTGTCATTAGAAATTTCAAAATGCAGTACACGGTAGCAGAAAAGGTTCAAATTATTAAATGGATTTATGCTGGGAACTCAATTAATGAAACTGTAAATTTATTTATAACTGCGTTTGAAAATCGTTCCATTCCTTCACGTTCAGGCATATCCAGAATTGTTTGTAATTTTGAAGAAACCGGTGCTTAACTTTTAATGACACTAATGACAGCTGATCTTAATTAATTTAAAAAAACTTGTATATCCATGAAAAGTTTTGAAAGTGTCCATTGGTATATTGATAAATTTGAATATGTTTCTTCTCTGTCATACCTACACATTTTATCTGTTTATCCCTGTTGCACTCATTAATTTCCCATGTCCCGAGTACAATCCGGACAATCTGTATAATTGTGGCCCCATCGGTATATGAGGACTCCACAATACATGTTAAGATTGACGACGACTTGAAAACAGATCTAATTAAATTGGAGAAAGGCGTACGTCAGGGCGATGTTATATCCCCTAAACTTTTCACTTTGGCTTTGGAGGATGTCTTCACACCTCAACTGGGAAAACTTTGGAATAAACATAGATGGCAGCTATTTAAACCACCTCCGCTTCGCCGATGACGTGGTCATCGTTAGTGACGATCTAAAACAATTACAAACCATGTTAGAACAACTAAACAACGCCTCCCAACAAAATGGTCTAAACATAAACTATAACAAAACAAAAATTATAAGTAAAAACATGGAAGTCGTCAACATACAAAATCATCAAATAGAATTTGTCAATGAGTACGTCTATCTAGGACATACTATCACCCTTGGAAAAGAAAATCAATCTCTAGAGATCAAGAGAAGAATCGCTCTAACATGGGCCGCCTTTGGAAAATTACGGCATATAATTACAAGCAAAGATATTCCAATCAATTTAAGAAAAAAAGTTTATAACAGCTGCATCCTTCCTGTAACAACTTATGGAATGGAAACTGTAGCCCTCACGAAAAAAAGTGCCGAACAGCTGAGAATATCACTGCGAGCCATGGAAAGAGCAATGCTAGGCGTAAGCTTACGGGATAGAATACTCAACATAGAAGTTCGACGTAGATCAGCGGTCAGGGATGTTATAGAAAGGATTGCACACTTGAAATGGCAATGGGCGGGACATATCGCCCGGCAGGACATGTGCACTTTAGTAAATGTTTGCTAAAAGTGAGGTTATCTTTCCATTTAACCATACTTTAAAGCGTGCGAAATAAGACAATATGCTTTCGTATCAGACAGAGGCGATCAAGACATTCTTTTTCTGTAGAACATCCGCTATATTCAAAGCTTTCTTAATCAATGTTTTAAATTATTTTTTACAATTCACAGTATTCTTATAGGTCGTCATTCATTGTAGCTATGAAGTTTTTCATTGTTTTCAAAAACGATTCGGTATATTTTATAACATGATTAGCTTCTATCGCTTACTCTTTTTATAGATACATAATTATAAAAAATATATTGGGTTGTATCACCTTCCGAGATATGTTCAGATCTTCGCGTTTCGAGATCTGTCGATCCGTAGTTTCCATAATGTGTACACGTGTCATTTTTGGGGGTACGCAAAATGACAGCAAAATAAGAAAAACAATTAAAAATTAACAATTGGATAACGGCGACATCATTTTTAACCCTTAAAGCTACTAATACACAATATTTCTACGTATATACAGGGTGTTGAAAAGGGGATAACAAATTTTAGGGGTGATATTACTCATACAAATAAGATCATAGCTCCGGAAATGCGTCTTAAGAAAGCTACAACTCGGAGAAGCGTAAAAAAAACTTTCCGCTTGTTATTTTGAAAATAAGCCAGGGAAAACAATGATTTCAGAAATCAGTGAAAAGTCCCTAATTCTGGATCGATAACTTACTACCTTATTAGTAATACACATGGGGGTTTTTAGTCCAGGGGTTTTACTCCGGACTTTTTTGTGCGCCGGGATATTTTGTCTGGGGGACTTATGTCCACTGTCCAGTTTTTTGTCCGAGTGTTTATCGTCCGGTAACAAAGAAAAACACATTGCTATGAGTAGAATGCACTCCTGAAGAAGAGAATTTCAATCTTTAAGTTGGCTTTTCTCGAAAACTACTTTTCTCAGCGAGCACCTTTTTTATATAGAAAAATCTAACCTTTTCGAATATTTAACCAGAATTGATGAAAATGTTGATTTTAAAAGTGATGATAAGAATTATCTCCTCACCCTTTGCATAAACTACCTGTTAGGAACCAACTTTTTTCAAGGTCATCGACTTCAGTATATTAAATCGCGTAGATGTGCCAAAGTATACCAGATTTACTTCATCTGTACTATTTTAATTAAATAAAATCCTAATCACGGCTGTAGCTCCCATAAAACGCATTTCTAGACTTATGCGTTTTTGCCTTACTTTGAGGAGTACAGTCGGACCTCGCCGTTCGCGGGGGTTATAATTTCAGGTCCAACTTGGTAATTAGAGATTCAAAGAAATGGGCGCAATAAGTGTGTTTACGTCAGCTTTATTTACTTACAGCCGATCTTATAAAGGTCACTAACCTGACGTTAACTTTAAATCGCTGTTAAAATAAACCAAAGCTCATCAAAACGTTGGCGCTTATGACATATTATTCATTAGGAAACAAGATGACGAAGACATGTCTTTTCAATTCCACCTGTTGTATAGCTCAGACACTAATTGTCAGAGAAAGACGATATTTTATTTTGCATGCGGATATACTATTGGTCACATATACGGATGGGGCCATAATTATATCGTGTGTTAAAAAAAACTCATTTAGGGTAGGCCTTGGAAAGAAAGATAGAAAATCTAGTCCTGTTTTAACTTAAGTCTGTAGGTGAATGTCAGATTGCAATTTGTTTATGAAAACATCTGTCACTGTGACAGGCAAACGTTTACACTGCATTAAGTTTAATTGTATCAAGTAAAAAGGAAAATAAGATGGTATGTACACAGTGTAATAATCATAACGGTCAATAAAAATTGTTTTTGTTAAGTGTTTTGTATATTTGTAGGAAAATAATTCAAGGTCAAGATGTAATTTAGTTCTCTCTGACTTGGTAGTTCATTTGCATCAATGGGTATATCTCAAGTTACGGCAAACTTCAATTTGATCATGGCATGCTGCGAATTAGTTTTTTTTAACACACGATATATAACAATAATGAGATAACATGAACAACAAAATAAAATGCATTGCTGTTATATACAGGGAGTTTATTATAACGCGCAATGAGTAAATGCGTTTATTTTAAAATGCAATATGGAAACGTTACTGCGTATGTAACAACATAATATATTCTACGGAGGAAGGAATTCTGTTGATCAAATGGTATAAAGACTTCAATTTACAGCATATGGGTTATTACATGGTATGTTGGTCTTTCTCATGATTCTTTTTCAATAACATTACGGTTCATATATTGCATTTTAAAATAAACGCATTTACAACATGGTGTGTCGTACCCTTAGAAACCAATAGTAACAATCACGAGCTCATGGAAACCGAAATACCACATTGCGCATTAAAATAAATTCACTGTATAGTATGAGCAAAAAGTAACTCCATCAAAGGTGCCTTTGGAATTTTGAAGTCATGTGTATTATAACACTTTAGAAGCTGTCATTTGACATTTTTTATTATGTAATAATTTTTGTCAATAATTTCTGAATAATGTATTTTCGAAATGGACAATGGTAATTGGCAGTACTCTGCACATGCTTGTTTAAACGAATTTAGAGAAAGATTTCCTAACGTTGAAATATTAGCAACGGACTTTTTTTTTAATCAAATACGACGTACTGTAGCTGCTTTCAGGGAAATCGTAGTGTAGTAGACAGACCAAGAAGACCACATGTGGGAACTGCGGAACAAATTGCAGATGTCCAAAATCGAATGCAAAACGAACCCTCCACATCAATCCGAAGGCTTGCTCAAGAAGTGAATTTGAGTTATGGTACTTGCCGTACAATTCTAAAAAAAAGATTTAAATATGCATCTATACAAACTACAAATGAATTAAGAGCTCTTACTCCACATAACAATAAGATAATTTTATACTGTAACTGGTTTTTGCAACAGTTAAATAATAATGTTTTGGATTTAACTTTTTTCTGATGAGTTGTGGTTACATTAATTTACAAGTAATGCGCTTATGGAGCGCTGCTAATCTACATCTCTTTCACGAAGCTTCTTTGCATTGCCCTAAAATAGACGTCTGGATAGCCTGCTCTCATCGGAGAATTATCGGACCAATATTCTTTGAAGATACAATAAATGCCGAAAGATATCAAAATAACATTCTTGAAGAATTTGTGAATCAACTCCATGACGATGAAATTCGACAAGCATGCTTGTAACAAGATAACGCAACACCTCGTGTAGCTGGAACCACGTTGGAATATCTGTAGCAGTTCTTTGATGACCGATTAATTTCAGAAGACCTTTGGCCACCCAGATCTTGTGATCTCACCCTTTTGGATTACTTTTTATTTCCACTCCTAAAAATATCAGTATTTAAAACACCTCTACATACGATTTTAGAGCTAAAAGAAAGAATCACCGAGGCATGTAATTTAATAACTCCAGAATTGTTGCATGCAAAGTGTCTTCGAAAATATGAAACACCGTGTGAGGCTATGCTTGCAAGAAGAAGAAGGGAGGCATTTTCAGCACCTCTTGTAAATGTGTATAAACTGTAGAATGTTGTAACATTTAGCAACTTCTAATTTGTTTACAGACTTAAGTAAGGTTATGTACACCTAACAGAACATGTAATTTAATTTAGTAGCGTCTCCATTAACACAAACATTATACCAGTTTTATTTTATTAATTTGGTTCTACTCCCTGTTGTAATTGCAATTTTCTCTTTATTAAATTTAGTAAGTTTCCTTACAAGACTGCATTTTTAAATTTAAACGTCAATAACGGCATTGACACGAATCAACAAGAATTAAATATAATTTTTTGGTGTTATAATACACATGACTTTAAAATTCCAAAGGCATCTTTGATGGAGTTACTTTTTGCTCATACTATATAATTTTGGCACCATCGGTATGTATACCGAGTGAGAATCTTAAAAAATAAAATTGTGTCTATGTTTGTTTTAACTCAGTAATTATTAATTAGATAAAAGTAATATTTTGTACTATGCAAGACAAAAAAAAACTGGGACAATTCGTGATAGAGATTTTAGCATAATTTGATTAGCTAAAACGAGGCTTTGAACTATTACATTTATTATATTCGTAGCAAAGTCTAAACAATTTGACGGTTAAGTTAGAAATACCTAGCAACTGTACATATTAAGGCAGTCACATTCACAACAGACCATACTTACTGTCCCAGTTTTTTTTCTTGCATGCTACATACCTAGCTCAACATTTACCCTTGATCAAATTAGGCGTATTCTGGGCCCAACAGATACAGGATGAACACCTTAACAGAACAAACGTGCAGAGATCGATGCGAACCGCACTTGCGACGGTGGTTCCATGTAAAGTCTTTTACAGATTGTTGTGAGCCTACTTCACAAACTCTTACTCTTTTATACGTTGCTGTTTACTGTTTGTTCCATAGGAATTTCGTAATTTCACACTTCCTCAGAAAATAAGCAGACATGGATTCGATGTTCTTCGATGAGCGTAATCCCTAGATCCCAAATGTTGACATTCTTTGAGTTATTACTATGATCTTCGCCTATTTCTCTATAAATTAGAATTGGAATTTATATTAAAACATAACAGTGTAACACTAGCATCACCATAGGAAGAGCGTTGAGATAGTTGAGTTTTACGTGATTTATATGCATATTTAAATAAATGTACATTAAAAATTACATTTTTATTAATTGATTTAAAATTATTGTTTATACAGGGCCAAAACGCTATGGCCAGAACTGTGAAGTAGTTATATCAGTCTGTCGCAGTGGCTGCTCGTGGAGAATTTTGATAATAGGGCCAACTCAATGTAAAATGCATCAACTCGCTCACAGACCAAGGCAAATTCTGACATTTCGAGATCTAAATATTTTGCATATGGAATGGCAAAAGCATCAGTGAAAAAATTACCAAACTTAGCAGGCTAATAAAATAAGATGATCTGAACCGAATATCTCTTTCATTTTTCGTTTAGATGTAAAATTCGGGAAAAAATCCATCTCCACTATTTAAGAATTAAGTTTATCTTCATATGGAATTAGTAAATAATACGTATAATACAATAATCTTTGTTCTTTGTTATTGAATAGTTTAAATTAGGTAAGAAGAATTGGCATCACTCATCTACATGGATAGGGTTGTAATGTTGTTCTTTGATTTCTATACCAGAGTATGTACTTATACTTTCTTTCTGTTTTAAAAAACCAATTCGTCTACTAATAGGGATCAATATTACTACAATAAATATAAAAATAGTTTTTTTGCACTACTAGTCTCAGAACGCACCGTTATTGGCCTATTTTGAGGTTGTGAAGTTGATTTTCTCCACCAAAGGAGAGAAAGTAAAATAAACAATTTTCACCGTGGTAACTGATAAATTGCTAAGTTACCAAATATGACTATTTTAATTTTGACGTTTTAAAGAGCTGTATTGTCAGGTTGACAGTTAAAATATTTTCGAAATTTGTTGGGAATTTAGGTATTAAGCCGTTTGGTAGTGCAAAAAATAGTATATACACCACGGTAGCGAATCGTCTTATAACCTTCGCGCTTTAGATACTTCGCGCTGCGCGCTCAGTATCTAATATGCGCTCAGGTTATAATACTGCGCTTCGCTACCTTGATGTATAATATACTATTTTGCACTACTAGTCTCAGAACGCACCGTTATTGGCCTATCTTTAGGTCGTGAAGTTTATTTTCTCAACCAAGGGAGAGAAAGTAAAATAAACAATTTTCACCGTGGTAACTAATAAATTGCTAAGTTACCAAATATGACTATTTTAATTTTGACGTTTTTAAGAGCTCTATTGTCAGGTTGACAGTTAAAATATTTTCGAAATTTGTAAGGAATTTAGGTATTAAGCCGTTCGGTAGTCCAAAAAATAGTATATACAACACGGTAGCTCAGTATCTAATATGCGCTCAGGTTATAATACTGCGCTTCGCTATCTTGATGTATAATATACTATTAGTGATTTTTACATTTAAATAATGCCTCTGTATAAAGGAATTATTATCGAAAAGTAATCTGGTGTTGAGCTGCTTTTTTTCGGGATAGTATGGTTGTTGGTACATGGAATTGTACATATATACGTACGTATTTTAAACAGTGACTGAGGTGAGGGGGCACAATATACTTCTTTAGCCTCGGCGGGATATTGTATTTGTACGACTCTGCATGGATATGCTATTGTAGGACGCTCTGCTTTAAAAAATTATGATTTATTGCAGTTTAACTGCATATTATTACATTGTACAAGTCATTGATAAAAATTCAGTAAGAGATATATTCTAATTACCACTGAAAAATTAAATTTACCGTTTTAACTCTTTTACTTAAATGCCATCTGCTACACTAAAACTTGTCTTAATAATGATTCACAGCTGTCCATTCGTATCTAATATTGTCTTTCTCTTGTTTCAGGTGAGTTCAAATGCTGGAGGTGTAAATTTTTGGCGTTCTCGCTGGTAGGGTGGTGGTAAGTAACCTGATCTGACTTAAACGCTACACAAAGGCCTTAAAAGTTAACACCCCGATCACGTCTGCCATAAACAAGAATTGGGCGGTTAGCCCACGTATTTGCAAACGCAGCGAGGAACAATGCATTTGTTATCTAAACTCGTTCGTATTATGTGCCCATATCGGGCGAAACTGTGCAGGTTAAAGTGGAGAAAAAATTCGCCTGCACGTGGGTGTGCAGTGGTGGCGGAAATACTGTTGATCCTGTTCAGGTGGGAAGCCGCACCACGAGCTCCATGTGTTGCGGATTTTTTGGCATTGAGTAAAGTCGTTGTCACTGCTGGACCATTAAAAGCGACTTTTCCAGTTTTTAATTTGGAAGTTCGGACCAGTAGATTTTGGAGAGGTGGCAGTGCCAGACCCGAAAGTTTGGCCCGGCTCCCGGCCTTTTTTCTCGCGTGCAATTTCGTATAAATTGGTTTGTAAATTCGGACATGTACAATTCACTCGGCTAATAATAAATCAGCTTAATCATTGAATCGCCGTTTTTGGAATGGTGCAGTGACAGTGGCGGTGATTTAAACGGGAGTGATCACGCGAGTGTGCTTTAGTCGGTTTTGGTATTCGTTGGTGGGGGTACACCCCTTCGTGCAACCTTGCCATTAGCTCCAGGGACGAGCAAGTTAATCTACTTAGATCTTGTAAACTATTATTTCAATTACTTCACTTGTTCAGTTACTAGCTAGAGGATCATTGCACATATGCTGAACTGTAAGAGTATAATTGATTTGATGACTACTGCAGTATCTTGATTGAATAAGATAATATTTGTTACAAATAATAATACAAGTAATAATCTTAATACCATAACCTGATCTATCCTAACTGAAAAGCCGCTATAGGGGTAGCATCCCCTCTTCAGCTTGGTTTACAATTTTTATGTGGCAAAACATTTCAAAAAAATAAAACTTCTAAAAAAGCATATATTGTTTTTGATAAATCTGTTTTATAATTTTATAGTAATTTCATTGAGCGGTAACTTTCTGCTCATTCCGATTATTTGTTTTCTATAGCTTAGTGTAGATCACTGAAATTTGCAGATATACTGTAAAACTATTCTGTATTATTAATATCTGTAGTTTTTATTCTTTAAGAACATGTTAGTTATTCTAATCACCGTTAACATAATTTGATGCAGTACCAAAGCTAATGTTTACCTTGACAACTGTATATTAGTAATTGATTTGCACGGCATTTTGCAATTAAAACAAAATTAATAAAATACTACCGTAACCAAGATTATTTTTAGATATTTTCCATGGCATTTGCTTTTGTAACAAGTCAAATGTAATGTTATACGGTCATAAATAAAATTTAAAAACTGCTTTGAAAATATTAAAAAACAATACCTGCCACTAAAATAACACCGTAAGTTTTTCCATCTGCAGAAGCTCGTTTTTGTTATATATCATGGGCAACTTTCTGTTTTGAATATCTCGTCTAATACTTAATAATGGAGATATTTGCTATTCTATGCTGCACCACTGTATATACGATCAATTTGTCAATCTTTTAGTGTAGTATGCCAAAAGCTCAGGCTACACAACTTATTGTTATAAATTTCAGCGTTAGCAGATTTGACTGGTGTTTTTTTCGTATACAGTTACTAGTAGAAAGGATAAAATACCTATTTTGACTATACGAAGTAAAATTGCTAGTTTAAATTAGAATTGATATTTTTCTCGTTCTTCGAATATATTTACAGAATTTTTAAATATTTTCTCTGTCACATAATTTCATCTAGGCTTAACAACAATCACTGCGTCCATCTTTCTCTTTTAGTAGTTGTAATAAATGGAAAGGGCGATCCACGAGATCAGGCCCGCCGGGTGTATTTGGGCTGTCTTGGGGAAACGTGAACTCCTTCCTTCAAGCTCGATGAAAGTAGTTGAAAAGTTAAACATTTTCATAATAATAATTTAAATTTGTTAAAATAATAAGTACAAGAGTAATCAGTCAAAACAAAACAAACAGTATGTAATTAATGCAATTATGTTTACAACAAAATAATTTTGGACCAGATATACGAGTACATATGCGAAATATACAAGTTTATAAATCATAACATGAATAACAATGATCATTTGCCAATAAAAACACAAAATTTGTACCCTTCGTGCTTTTAATGCCACAAAATTCTTAATTAATTCACTCAACTCCAAACTATCCATAATATAGTTTTCCATAGTTATTATGCATGGATAAATCTGTTAAACGTTCTTGGGTTATGGTTCATCGTAAATATTTAAATACTGAGAAACTGAAGCTACTGATACTGGTAGTGTGAGATACATTCGTAAAATAACGGAGACTTTCAGATATGTATTATGCAAATTGTTCTCATACATGAAGTTTAACAAATCGCAGGGGTGGGGTATATATCTTTTTTATGGCAATCATTTGGATTGTTATCGTTGCTTGTTTTCAAGTACAAATATCTCATAAAATGTACTGGCGTATTTTATCGAATAACAAACACAAACATACATTGTATACAGGGTATAAACATAATGTAACAAACTTTAAGGGGTAATAGTTTCGTTCATTTATTTATTTATTATCTTAGGATCATCCGTATCTCGCGGGAAGTGCTCATCAAAGGATGAAAAAAGTTTCCATGAACATAGGTCCAGAAATGAGTTTTAAGGGAGCTAGAGCCACAAGAAAGCCAAAACTACTAGTTTTTATTTAATTAAAGTTATTACAAAAGAACAAATTTGATGACTTTTGCAAACTAATGTACAGTCGGCGCCTTAGAAATCGGGACAATACTGTGATACATTTTGCGTGTGTTTTTAAGTGTATAAACTGGGCTTTTATGGTTGTGATGGTTTTAACTGTTATGTCAGATTTTTTATTGTTTGTCAAATATGAAATGCCAGCTCACATTAATGAAGTGACCAGAGCAAGAATATTACAACACAACATATTACGTGTCTCGATTTCTAAGGCGCCGACTGTACCTTTTGACACACAGTGTGTTGGAATTGGAATAAAATTATTGTACCATTTACAAGGGGTAGTTTTGACAAGGGCGGGGGTTGTTTTTATGACTATTTTAATAATAAAATAATTGTTAAACAACACTAGTCACCTATTTGAAAAATTTAAGTCTTTCTACAGTTTATACATTAAAAAAATCGCTAGGGTAAATAGTTTTCGAGAAAACCGAACCTAAAAAATTGTGTTGCACTTATTATCGAAAACTCCAAAGCTGATAGTATTATATTAATAACTAGCAAGATGCCCGTTCTTCGTACGGGCTACAAATGTTTGTTTCTTCTTCTAAATCTTAAATGAATTCTGGAGTCGCCCCCCCCCCCCCCTTCCCTCACTCAATACGCAAAACTAAGAAAGGCTGCAAAACAATATTGTAGGTAAAAAGGAAACAATATTCCGAAAAAAGTTCTTCTTAACTCTTTTATTCTTCACGTACTCCCTGGAAATATGTATGTATAAAACTATAGTTTTAGTATAGCAATGAGATAAAATCAAAAATATATGTACTTAGTAAATGTTCTATTCATAAATTATAGCAGGATACCCGTTTCTACCACAGGGGGATAGATTTTCATAAATTTTCCTATTTTATTCGAACAGATATTGAGAAATTCGTGAAAACACAGTTTACCCTTTTTCACCACTTAGGGGTAAAATTTCCAAAAATTCTTTCAGTCCGTTTTATCCTGAAATGAACCTAGAGGGGAAATAATTTGTAATTTTAACCCCCTACCCCTTTTCAGGTTTCCCTTTTTACCGCTTTAGGGGTGAAATTCAAGAAACCATAAAACCCTTTTCTAAAGATTTGAAAAGCACATCTATATGAGAATGCTCTAACTCAACAAACACAGGAGATACTAGGGGTAACCCCCTTTCAACCCCCTACGGATAAATTCTTCAAAATCACCTAAACCACTTTTTAAATATTTTAAAAATACATCTATATACTAAAAAGAATGTTCTAACTAAAGAAACATAGGAGATACGAAGGGTTCTTTAATTCACCCTGAATCCGTATTTACACATTTAGGGGTTGATTAGGGCAAAATCCTGAAACACGTTTCTAGGCATTTGCATTGAAAATCTTTGCAAGTAAATACCAAGTCGATATCTCATCGGGTGTAAGAGATATTGAGAAAATCGTAAAAACATTCTTTACCACTTTTCACCCCCTTAGGGGTAGAATTTAAAAAAAAAACCTTCTAAGCACTACCTTACGTAACAAATTGAATCTTCCACCCAAATTTCAACTTCGTAGTACCAGTGGTTACGGGTCTGCGTTAATTAGTCAGGGTTGTGACTTTCCTTTATACATATATGTATAGATTATTTATTCAACAAATATGATCGTAAAGTTCAAAGAATTTAACAGTATGACAATTTGGAGCGATCGTAAAGATGAAAGGCAGTGATTTGACGCGTTTTTGTTTTTAATGAATCACTTGCCACTGAATTTCTAAACTACAATTTTTTTGTTTATAACCTTAGAACAGAAAATAGACAGGAAGGCGCATTTCATTTAACTTGGCTGTAACATCTAGGCGACGGAAACGGCCATTTTGAAAACCCATGTATGACTAATGAGGTGTGATACCGGTTTGACAGTTGTGGGTTTTAGTTAGTTTGAGACTAATTTTGACTGTTCTCAGATCCCAAATACCAGGACTTTGGGTATTATATTCCATCAGTAAGTATTAATATTACTTTTCACTTCAAATAGAGAGATCATTTCTCTGAACATGTCACTTATCATACGTACTTGTACACAACAATAGTCATGGGCATAGAAGCAGGGCCGCGCCGCATATTTTGGTTGCCTGTGTGCGGATATTTTTTGTTGCCCCTAACTCTAGTAGTACTTTCAAAAGTAAAAAACACTTCAAACTCACAAAGAAATTTCCTATATTAAAATACAGAATAAAAATATAAAATAAAATACAAAAGAAAAAAAAATTAAGTTTATAACAAACCTTAAGAAGTTTAATACATAAATAAAATGGCTGAACTTTTAACAAATTAACAGTAAATATAGGCACAAACATATGATTAGAATAAATCTAAGTATTTACAAGAACTTAACCCGCCTGGTTTTTATTTCCGAAAACTTTTTTATAAATTCATGAAGTTGTAGTTGCTCGGCATGTTTATGTTCTATTGAAATTGTAGCCATATTGACCAGTCTGGTTTGGGTCATGGTGGTTCTCAAATAATTTTTTATAATTTTGAGTTTTGAAAATGATCGTTCGCCTGATGTTACTGATACAGGCAAAGTTAGTAAAATTCTTAGCGCAATCACAGTGTTAGGAAACGTAGTGCATAAACTGTTTTCTAAAATATATTCCAGCAGTCATACTAGGTCTTAGCATATACTTCAAAACATTTATTTCTTGGTAAAGTTCTAGGGCATCAATGTCCGTTTCATTTCTACTACTGTCAGACAGTTTTAGTTGTAGATCTTTGCAGTTATTTAAAATGGCTTCATCTTCAACTTCTTTTAAACCGTGCACATTATAAAGAAAATTAAACATGCTACTGTGTTCTTTTATTAGGTCAAATCTATTATTTAAGGAACTTAAAGCCGTGTCTATTACAATCAAATAAAAATTAATTTTGAAATTTAATTCGGGAGTATGCACACTTTCATCTGAATGTTCATACTGAAATTGGGTTTTCTTTTTTCTTCGTCGCACAGTGAAATTATCGAGAAATTTTGGTTCTACCTCCATCTCTTCAGCTATTTGTTTTGCAGTATATATACAGTCGGAAAAACCTTCATCGCTACGTTTTGTTTGAAAAAATGTGATGAGATATATATATACAAAAATATTCCAAGATTTAAGGTTGGCTGTTGGATCATTTTACTTACAACATCAATTTTTGAAAAAATTTCATGCCAAACTGCAATACAGCAAATAAATTTAAAAGATTGAATTTTGGCTGCTAAACACTTGGCTTGATGGCGCGTAGTAGAATCTTTATTTGAATCTTCTACAATATCCAGTAATGCGTCGTGAATTTCAGGAAGTTGAAATCGCAAAGGTAAAACTGCATCAATTCTACTCTCCCACCTTGTTTGCGATATAGGCTTTAATGTTAAACTTTGTATGTGAGTTTCTAAAACTCCCCATCTTTGTGTGGACGAAGAAAAAAATACAAACAACTCTTGAATTGTATTAAAAAAAATCATCAGTTTCGAAATTGATTTTTGCAGCGTCATTAACTACAAGGTTCACACTGTGGGCTGAACAAGGCACGAAAAGGGCACGAGGATTGATGTTTAAAATTTTTCTCTGTAAACCGTTGTGAACCCCTCTCATATTCACTCCATTGTGATAACCTTGACCACGCATGTTGTAAATGTTCAAATTTAGAATTTAGATCCTTCAATTTTGCTATAACAAATACACTTAACCCTTCACCTGTCGAATTTGTAATAGGGCAAAAACCTAAGAAATGTTCATGGACTTCTACCTTTCTAGATGTGGTGTTTAGTTTTACGAAACGAATGATTATCGTTAATTGTTCCATGTGACTAGCATCGGGTGTGCAGTCTAATATTAAAGAGACATATTTTGACTCTTGTACCATTCCCAAAATAGATTCTTTTATTTCATTTGACAATAAATTTAGGATTTCGTTCTGAATTTTGTCGCCCAGATAAGTGGGCATATATTTCAAACTTTTTGAAGTTTTAATTCGTCTTACGTGGGCTGACATGTAGCATCGAATTTAGACACCATTTCAACAAGTTTTAAAAAAATTCCCGTTATTGGCATCATAAAGTTTATTTGATTTTCCACGAAACGCGAGATTTTGACGAGCCAAAAATTGTATGAAGTATATAATTCGTTCAATACCGAGTACAATAACCAATTTCTTTCGCATTTCTCGCCATTTGGCAATGTCCTATAACAATATACATCAGAAAATTTGCGTCCCTTCTCATCTGCAGGATAGTTACGTTTTTTTACTTGCTTAGGTTGATTTTGTACCAAGATTTGAATAGAGTTATTTGATAAATTATCTGGCCACATACCAGGATCATCACTTATTATATCTTCGGCAAGTTCGGGTGGGAAAGAGGCTGTTACATGCTGATGAATTTCCTCTTGTCCGTCTCCTAATTCTTGCTCAGTTTTTTCTGCAATGTCTTCAAGCGGTTGTTGCTGGGCTTTACTGGTAGATGTAGATGGCCGGAGATGTTCTTGAATTTCCTCTTCTCCCTCTTCTAACTGCTCCTCAGTTTTTTCTTCAATGTCTATAGAGGACTCTTGCTCGGCTTTACTAGTAGATGTAGATGGTTGCGGGTGTTGTAATTTCAAATATTTTTCTAATGCCCCAGCTTGTTTTTCTACATTTTTCCGTTTTTCTAGTTGCTTTTATCTATGTTGATAACCAGATTCTTGTTTTCTCGGCATTTTTCAGCTGCAGTAATTAAATGTCTGAAAGCATAACAAAGTAAAGAAATGAGAAAAATTCAAAACGAATTTCAGCCCCGAATAAAAAGAATTAAAAAATTGAAAATTATTTGATTACTTACATTTTTCGCTTTTGTCTCCGTACTACTTCTATTGCAACACTCAACACAACTTGCACACTTTTATCACTTGAATGCGGAAATGACAATGAACCCGAAAATGTTATTTTCTCCCTAAGAGAAATAGAACTAAAAATAAATCGAATTGCTGCAGCCAGAACAGTATTAAATAATCCTTTTAAAGTTTCGTACGTGCTTAATATTTATTTATAAAGTTTTCGGGTGTGTGATCGCGTTTATCAAGATAAGACGGATCGGTTTACATAATCAACTCGGTAGGCATGAAATGTTATTTTTCACTTTTTGATAATTTTTATTAGATAGGGAGACTCAGTAATAGAAGAATAAAACATTCCCTTCGTGTTGCCCCTAAACGGACTGTTGCCCGTGTGCGGTGCACACACCGCACACTGGGGCGGCGCGCCCCTGCATAGAAGGGTATGTATAATGGGGTCATTATTTGTAATCACACAATCTGAGGAAGCAATTTAAATTACAGACAGTGACTGAAGTCACACAAACTCACATGTAGTCATAAATCACATAGTGTAAAGTGCACTTAATAAAACTGTTGAAATTGTTTGCTGCACATGCACCCTCTCGATATGATACGCCACTGCCAAAAGGAAACA